>MINK01173354.1:617-14726 GCA_001735545.1 Phormia regina
TCATTGCGCGAACTTTGGAATAAATTATAGAATTCAACTCTTATTTTTCTACAATTATGGCAGGTCTGTAAAAATTTACTTTTATCTAAAAGCGCATCGGCATCACGAGCTTTTAAACCATATTTATCATAAAATTATTAAAAAACACAAGGGTTAAAAAATATATGGTAATACCGTTTCTATTCAATATAACTGTTTTATCAGTTACAGAGGATAATCATAGTATAATAACAAAGTACTCGCACATCTACAAAAACAACAATTCCTTGTTAGTGTAAAACTACCGCTCACAATGTCAAAATGATATGAACAGAAAATGAGAGAAAGAGAGGAGAGACTAAAACTCACGAAAAAATTTTACATGGGAATACAAAACAATTTGACGTAAGGCGAGGATGTATCAATGAAAAAATTGTAAAACAGCTGTTCTTACGAGTATACTTTCTAATTATACTATGATTTGCACGTGCTTTTCTTTTTTTCTTGTTCTCTTTTGTTTGACGTTTCGGTCTCATTTATGTTGAAAAAAATGGCTGTTATTATTGCGTTGTTGTATGTGTTGCCTTAATGCATATACCTTGTTCAATTATTGTACCACGTTATAATCCATAGAATAATTATATAGTACTCGCACATCTATAAAAACAACATACTACTATGACTTTCTAATTATACTATGGAAAAAATTTTAGATAGGAGTACAAAAACAATTTGACAATACCGCTAGGTATGTCAATGAAAAAATTATAAAAGAGCTGTTCTTACTTTTTAATTATACTATGGTTATAATCGATTGACAATTAAACAAAATTGTTGTTTTGTAAAAAAAATATATGGTTTTATTTTCTTTTGGCAACAACAAAATATATTTGATTTGTTGCATGAGTTAGGTTTTTAACAACTGACTTAGGTTTTTGAAAATTAGTTAGTGTTATGTTAGTGTTTTACTATTCCATTATGAAATTTACACGCAAAAAAAAAAAAAAAAAAAAAAAAAAAAAANNGTTTCTCATTTAGAACAGAAAAATCCTTGCAGATGGTGTCAAACTCATTGCGCGAACTTTGGAATAAATTATAGAATTCAACTCTATTTTTATAGAAATTTCCTTTTGAAAGTTTCTTTATGTTTAGTTTAGAATACGAATAGTAATAACAACAGGGGATCGCAACGATTATTATAGTTATCATAAAAATGAAGATTTACAGCCGTAAGCAAAATAGTTAATGTATGCTAAAAGTTTACTTTTTCTTATGGAAATTTACAAACAAAAAGTTTGTCAAGCATACATTATTTCTTTTTGCATACAGCCGTTAGTTATTATTTTTATATTTTTTGATTAAAAAGAATAACCGGTTTTTATTTTTTGCCAAATATGTATAATTACTATTTTAAGACTTTAATTTTTTTATAAAAAATATCGGATAATATTAAATTTAAAATAAATTTAATAGCGAAAACAAAAAACCTTGTACCAAACACAAGCAAAACAAAAATTTTTAATACTTATTCCAATTTCTGTTCTAAAATATATATGAGGTTTTAGTTTGCTTGTTTACTTTTTTGTTTTATCATATTTTTGACGTTGAGCTGGTAAAACTAAAAACAAAGTGCCTGTTGTTTTTTCCTTGTATATGTTGTGGAGTTACTCTCACCTGTTATGGTTGCATCATGTGTGCAACTTTCAGCCGGTTAACAGTCGATTTTGAACCACCGCCGTCATTAAAATTGTTCGGCGCAGGGTTTTGATTTGGTTTTATAATTTTTGCGTGCTTTAGTAATAATTTTATTTTTAATTAAATTTAAATTAAAACGTTAAAATCGTAAATATTTAAACATAAAATAATGTCAGCCGCGCAAAAAATAAAACCAATTATTTGGAATGCTCTAAACAAATGTCAAAAATTCAACAATATTCGTAAGTTTTAAGTCGATTATTTACAATGGCACCGGCATGAGGTAAAACCTTATGACTTTAATAAATTGTTGAATCTTGTAAAGGTTTATTTTCGAGTGCATCCATTGAACGCAGAAATGAATTGTTTACCAATGAACAAAAAAGGCAAAGAGAATTGGTGGGGCGCATAGAAAAAATTGAAGTGCGTTATTTAGGTCTTCCTGAAGATGTCACCCTTATTATGAATCGTGATCTATCAACTCCATATAATTGTGCTCAACATTTGTCAGAGGGGCATTGCAAACGTTCTGCTCTGGCTTTAATAGATGGTAATGTACCATGGGATATGCACAGGCCACTGCCTGACAATTGTACTTTACAACTTTTAAACTTTACCATTGCTGATCCTCATGTGGTCAACAAGTATGTCACTGAAATTCAAATTTCTTAAGATGTATAACAAATTTATAACAATTTATTTTTCATACTTATAGAGCTTTCTGGCGTACATGTAGTTTTATGTTGGGTGCTGCATTACAGAGTGCGTTCAAAGAAGAAGCTCAACTGCAGTTACATAGTTTTCCTGGACCAAATAGTTTGTATATAGTAAAATGTGACATTAAGTAGTTAGATTAAATTATATATTTTTATATTCTAGTAAAATCTGGTAGTTTTGTTCATGATATTGTTCTGGGTTCTAAAACATGGCAACCATCAAACGAGGAATTACGGGCCTTGTCGGCAGAAATGATAAAATTAGCAGCAAAAGATCTTAAACTTGAACGTTTAGAAGTAAATAATGATTTGGCTTTGGAAATGTTCAAAGATTCCCGTTATAAGAGTGAACAACTACCTAGTATTTCACAGCAAAATCATGGACGTGTTGTGCTTTATCGTATGGGAACACATATTGATATTTCCCGAGGTCCTATGGTGGCATCTTCCCGCTTTTTGGGCAAGTGCACGGTAACTGCTGCACATAAGTTAACCGATGAAGGAGATAGCAATGCGTTTTATAGAATACAAGGAGTAGCTTTACCCGTTGGATTCGTTTTAAATCACGTTGCTTACGGTATACTGGAAGATCGTGCCAGGAAATTGGTAAGCTTTTGTACTTATGCAATCTAATTCAGTTCTTTTTTAAGTGCTCTTGAATGGATATTCACAACAATATTTTAAGTGAAAAAGATTTTTAATCTGTTATATGAGGAGCTGCAAATCTTTTTTAATACATTGCTTAAATTTTGAATTCGCTGGGTATTTGTTTGAACATTGTGTTTCTTCCCCTTACGAAAATCATGAAAATCTAATTCAGTTAATTTTTTAAGTGCTCTTGAATAGATATTCACAACAAAAATAATTTTTAAGTGAAAAAGATTTTTAATCTATTATATGAGGAGCTGCAAAGCTTTTTTAATACATTTTTTATATTTTGAATTCGCTGGGCATTTAGAATTAATTTTAACGGTGACTTGTTTGAACACTGTATTTCTTCTCCTTACGAAAATCATGAAAAATAGAAATTAGGTAATGGAATTAAAAATACGATATTTTCTATAAATTGAGACCAAACATTTCGAAATGTTTACTGAATCTTATATCTCCTTTTGAAAATAGTAATGCACACTTTTATATGTCATAGGTCCTCTTTTTTAAAATTGATATAAATCTGTCATAATAAATTTTCTACTAAACAATTTACCTATTAATGACATACAGTATGAATTTTCGTACTCATTAACTTTGTTGAACAATCAAAAGTTTATAATAAAATTAAGGTTACCAGTTAGGCTGGATTCGTCTGAAATGTCCAGTTAAATAAAAGAATAGTTTTAATCCCGAATACTTTATTTTAAATTTTATTAATATACCATTCAAACTGAAAGACAAAAATTATAACCGATGATCTAAAAAATAGTGATATATTCTATAAATATTAAATCAATTGAAAAATTATATATTCTTCTTAATAAAAACTACATTTTTAAATCGGTTACCAAGTTTCAAGTTGAAAAATATAATTAAATCTCAATATTTCCAAATACAAATAATAAATAAAATATAGTTGTATTTTAAAATAGCATAACGAAGTGCAAAAATATTTTTTTAAAAAATATAAAGCTTTTTTTTACCAAAATCCAACTTTTTTATCCCGAATGTCCAGCTTTTTGTGAATCTTGATCTGGCAATCCTAAATAAAATTTATTCCTGAAAACTAACATTGTTATGATGGCGTATACTTGCTGCAATTATTCATACGCTAACATGGTTATATTATTTTCCTAGCAGAAAAAATTACAGAAGATATGTAAACTTGAAGTGGAAACATTTTTCGTAAATTTCCATAAGAAAATGTTAACTACTTATATAACATACAGGAAATAAAATTATACAAAAATTTTATTTTTATTTGAATATGTTTATAAAATTCAGATGCAGAATGAAACAACTGTGTTAATTGAAAAAAAAGACGCTAATATTTTTTTTCTGTGTATATTAATATAAAATCAAGTATGTGTTTGTTTATTTGTTTATGACGCAATCACACCTAAACATTTGAAGCGATTTTAACGAATATAGATGGACTTTTTGATGGAAGGAATTGCAGGATATAAATTAAAATAAAATTCATCAAAATATGTGAAATGCAAAAAATTGCAGCTTTTGCACTTCAAACTTTGATTTTTTGTTTTACGTTTTCAAGTTTTTATTAAACTTTAAGATCATCTGCAACACAATACATATAAATACATTTTAAAAATTAAAAAATGTATTTTTTTTTTGATCATTTTCATGATAATGAATAATTTCGAATTTAAATATTCATTTATAATGAATTTGTTTGTACTATTGCTTTTGATGTTAAGCAACCCATAGACACATACTGCATAAGCTCAAAAATAATTTTCATTTGCCCAACTTCTTTATAACTTCTGAAAAACGAGTTTTTCAGCCTGTGGCAAGTCCAAAAGCGACGTCGCTAAAATAATTTTTGCTTTTTTTTAATTAGTTTAATTTTTAGCTTCTGAATATAAAGAAAATTAAATATTAGGCGCGTTATATTCTTAAAAATTTTTATTTAAATAAAAGCAATAATTTAGGATAATCAAAATGATTTTCCACACGAAAATCATTACCTATTCTAGTTGAGCAATTACGTTATTTTATAATTTTTTTCTTGTTAGATCATACAATATATACCCAGGCAGAAACTGCAACCGTACAAAACAAAAAACAATGTTTTTTAGAAACAAAACAAAGTGGTTTGCCAACGTTAGGGTTTACAACTAATTAAATGATTTGCCAATGGTTCTTTTTTGTAATATTTTTTATTTATTTATTTATTTTTTTTTGTTTTTCTAAGAATGCACTTAACATAATCCTATTTCAGAATGCACTTAACATAATCCTAGTAAATTAGGAAATTTATTGCATTTGAAATTTCCTAATTTACTACTAAAAATTTCTGATATTACCATAACATTTCCATTGTTTAGTAAATATATATTATTAAGGGGAGTATCTGTAATTTTGTAGCCAGAAATGTTTATAAATGAAAGCTTTACTTTATATTCAATTGTTGAAGTTTTTCCAAGTAATTATTTCTTTTTTTTTTTTTTTAATCACGGGATGAACTAATGGGTTGTTGCTTTTGTTAATGTTATTTTGAAATATATGCAATTTTATTCTTTCAGTAGCTTAAAATTTATTTTATATTAAGTTGTATATGTTACAATCTTTTAATAATTGCATTGTATTGCTATTATTTTGTGCATTAATATTTTTAAGAAATTCCATTAAACAAAATTTTTCCAAAAAAGTGTAATTGAGCTTCTTTAATAAAACTACAGTTTAAGATGAGGTGTTCTATATTAAGTTCTACGTTGCTGTCGCATAAATGGCATAGATTATGATGAGTGGGATTAAATATATGCTGTTGTGCGATGTTTGTATGTTCTAATCTTAGTCTAATGTATTTTTGTAGATCTCTTTCACTATCATTGGGGTATATTGATGGAGTTTTATGTTGGATGATGTTTTTACATATGTAGTGGTATTCCATTCTTCATTTTCAGATTTTTTGTTGGTTGTTAAAATTGTGTGTTTTATATCCTTTTTGTTGGATTGACATTATCGATGCTATTGGGGCAAAAGTTGCTAATTTAGTTGCATCATATCAATATGTTATTTTTACTATTTGGGTACTTTTATCTCAATAAATTAAATTTTTACTATAAAGTCTATTTGTTAAAATTTGAATATTCGTTGTAATATTGGGTATAAACTCTTTTTAGAATTTGAATGAATAACATTTCCCTAAATGCATTTTTTTAAATGTTTTTTATCTATTAATCAAAAAATCAAAATTATATAAATATTATATATTAAAAATTATTTTTTTTCCGAATTTTCACAGATTTTCTATTTTTTCTATAATCACTTAAAACTTAAGGCTTCCGTTTTAACACCTCCACAATAGATTATAACTTTGATATGAAGTTCCATTGTCAAAAACCTAAGACAGTTGTCAAAAATACCTAAGTCTAAAAATGTGTTAGCAAAATTTCATAGAAAACAAAAGCAATTATTGAGTTTTTTATAAGCTTCTGTGCCGCAGTGTCCACAAAAAAGTGAAAAATACCTATATTTAAATGTTTGTTTCGTATCAAGGCTCATATACAAGGTTAAGGCCAAGGCTCATATGCCTTGATTTAGTATAAAAAGAGTAAAATATCTCTGATGTATTTATTTTATAATTTTGTTTATTAATAAAAACTAGATTTTATTCACTTTCTATTAGAATTTATTAGAAATTTTTTTATATATATCTAAAATTAATTGGTCGTTTTTCATATGAACTGTATTTTATAAATAAAAATAAATCACTGTTGTTTTTAAAATCGATTGAAATTCATTGCAACTTTTCGATTCGATTTGAAAAAAATCACTTTTCTTTATATACCTGAATATTATTTGTTATTTGAAACATCAAAGAAAAATTATCGTTTTGCTAAAATATTCATTCGGAGATATCATATTATTTTGTAAAAACTCTTAGTAAAGAATTCTGTCTCATCTAATATATAAAAAACGATAATAATCGGATCTGTCGGATTAGCTTTTTGTACGTTTATATCTTAAATAAATATAAGGATTTGTAGCCTAATAAAAACTAATTTCGCGTGATACTGGACACGACTCGAAGACAATTCTGTTAATGTTGCAACATATATGGAAATAGCACTTTTTATTTCCATATATGGCGAAAAAAGTGATTTTGGGTAGTTCCACTAGAATATATCTCGTAGTTTCATAAATTTGTTTACATTTTTGTAGTTATTGTAGTTCAAAGTTAAACTCAAAGAATTATGGAGAAAATATGTTTTAATTGTTTTTAATATATGACCAATATATCACGAGCAAAAATAAATTTAAAAGGGAAAATAAAAAATGAATGAATTAGATACAGTTTTTTTTTTGCGTATAAATCGAAACATGTCTTTCGCGAGTAACACCTTACAATGTTTGTAAAAAGTTAACTTAATGATTTTTAATAATTTTGAAAAGTTGTACTGATAAATATTAAAATATCTAAATAAAAACAATGCGAACATGTTATAAATCACCGCAAAACATATTGAAATACTATGTTCCATTAAAAAGAGTTAATATGACAAAATTTACTGTAAAATACATTACAAATAAGTTCAGTGCAGTTTTATTTACGTTAAAATAATCTTGTGACCAAGGAAATACGTTATGAATCATCGAGCTTTTATCGGTTATAAGAATCTGTGTACCTGTGTGATTCACCTAAAAATTAATCAGTACATTATTACGTGAAATCATGAATTTCCTTCTGAATTTCTTTTTTTAACCTACGGGGAAGATGTCGGCAAAGACCCCAGATTGAATAAAAAAACAAAGTGATTGTAAAAGAATATTAAGTTTAACAGTTTGTTAAGTTTATGTTAGGAATATGGAAATTATATTTCTTTTTCTGTGTTCCGCACAAAGTAATCAATTTCCAAAAAATTCTTTAGGATATTCTAAAAACTAAGACTAATGCTAATAAACTAATAAAAAAATTTTATTTTTTCCAAAAATTCGAAAATTGTTGAAAAATTTGTCTGGTCAAAATGTATGGAAAGCAACAAATAAATTTCAAATTTATTTGTTGTTTTCCATACATTTTGACCAGACAAATTTTTCATTTGTCTTTTAAAAACTGGGGATTAATTTTTAATTATATAAAAATGGTTGAATTAATGATGTTTCAATTTCATACTCCTCCGGTGTATCGGACAGGAAATTATTTCCAAAAGAATTCCACATTACATATTAATGTGTTTAAATTATATAAAAAATAAACCTTATTCACTTATGAAATTAATATTTTTTATTATACTTTCAGAATCCCGCTCGCCAGCCAAATGAACCATTCGAAGAGTTGCAGATACAAATGGCTTAATTAATATGTTAATATTTATAAGTTTGTATCATTAGTGTTATGTTATATACGACTATACACTTACTTATTTAGATAAAAAATTGTTATTTGAAAATAAAAATTTAATAAAAAACATATTCATATGTTTCAATTGAATATTTTCATATTTTCAGAAATAGTTTTAATAAATAAAAAATACATTTATTGAAACAATTTTTAAAGGAATATTTCCAAGAACAAGAATTATTTTTTTATAAATTCTTTATTACGTTGTTGTAACAGCTAGAACTTCTTTTCTTTCTGGGGGTTCTGCATGGAGGTCAAGTAAAAGAATTTGTGCTACTTACACTGGTTGTGTCCATAAATCCTTTGGATAAAAAGAAAAAGAGTTCGCAGGACAGTTGAAAATGTGGTGGGTATCATGTGGGCCCTCACCACATGCTTTGCAAGAGTTGTGGGACGACACGGTCTAAGCACCATTCCGACCTCTTTTGAGCCAGAACTACTCATGTTTTTCGCGGCCTCCTAAGTGGTAACCTGCAACCGCGGAATCTATGTGAATGAATGTGAATGTCGTTCAAAGTTGCCGAATACGAGTTGCGGTCCAAAGGATCCTGAAGATATCTTTGTATGCTCCCCTCGTACTTACGAAGGTCATGCCTGACATGCCTCGGAGGGGAATTAAACTGTGTGATGTTGAAGTTGTCCCCTCCGATGACATGCTTTGCTGAGGACCTTGTTTCTGCTTCGCAATTAGTGCGAAAGTGCAACAATCCAAGATTTTTGGGTAGTTCACTGTCGGAATTTGAACTTCATAGACTAAGACGTCAAGCTCGAGTTTTACCTCGCTGGTCCAGGTGTTGGAGAGTGTTGGTGATAACTGCGCAGTGAAGAAATTATAGCATTGGTTGAGATAACCATTTATCGTAGCGCATATGTCAACAACATTGTGACCCGTCCGCATTCTTGTACAATCGTCCGCATATGTAATTACCTCTACTCCTTGAGAATGTGTGGGAAGTTTGGTAGAAGTTAAACAAGAGTGGTGACAAGACTACATCTTGTGGTACTTCCTGCTCCACGAATGACTGACGACCACTCAGATAGGTGTTTTAACATCAGCATGGTTATACCGTCCCGCAAAAAAAGGTTCTAATATCGTGGCGGTAGCCTGTACCGCTATGGGCAGAACCTTGAACTTCTAGTATCAGGATCGTTGAAAGAGCCTCATACTGCACAGTATTGTGGATAATGCCTCCACCGTTGCTTCTGGTGCGGTCTTTTCGGAGGACATTATAACCATTAAAGGTTTGCAGACTAGAGATCTTCGTCAGCTATGTAGAAGGTCGGATTGCAAAATGTTGAAAAATGAATGAAAGAAAAAGCCTTAGTCCTTTTTCAATTTATATAAATCCATATATGTATATAAAGCGAAAAATTTGCAGTCGTATACATCTAAAGGCATAACTAAAATTAAAAAAAAGTAATAATATTCTACGTATAAATAATTATATCTGTTTTCGTATTATACCATATTTAATTCACAAATTTATTGTTGTCATGTGTCATCTGTCACCTGTATAAATTAACTTTTCACAGAAAAATATTCGCTAATTACTTAAGCGTACATCAACAATATATTGTCAAAGCTTATTTACATTTATTTTTATTATTTAAGTATTTCTCAAATTTAATTTTTAAAAATAAAAACTTCACTCAAAAAATTTTAATAGTAACAAGATACTATAGAATATTCGGCTTGGTCAGAGATTAAAAGTTCAGTTCACACTTAATATAAATATAACTGCTTATTCAGCTTGATCTGAACTTTGTGTTTGCTAAAATGAAGAATTCACATAACAAAAATTTATTTTTGAATTAATTTGAAATGGAAAGAACTGATTGTATATGAAAGCAGAGCTTGAAACGAATTAATTCTATTGATAATTAATTCAGCAATAAGTTTGAGTTCATAATTCTTAAAAAGCATTCCCATAAATATAATTCACAAGCTTAATCCCATAGGCTTCAACTTTAACTGAATGAATTCCTAATATAATAAATTCTTTATTGACTGAAAATTCTTTTGAATGATTATTAATTTATTTAATTCCCTTCTATTACAAATTGAATGGTTAATTTTTTTTTTTAATTCAATTGGTAGTAGATTTATGTGAAAGTAAAAATTGTCATTATTTTTATAAAAAAAGACAAATAAGAAGCATATTTAAACAACTAATTTGTGTGAGTTCCTACGACAATTGTATATTCTTTCCGAGTCACCATTGGTCAAAAATAGTTTAAACAGCTCTATCAACTAGAAATTTTTCTCAGAAATCTTTCGGTAGTTGCCGAACTTTTAAAATAACTAATTGCTCAAAATGTATGCCAGTTAGAGAAGAATGTCTTGGGGCATTAACTAAACCCGCGTACGAAAACATGTCAATGGCGTATTATATTTAATAAATAGCTATTTTAACTTTGGATACCGGTTGAGCATGTTAATTTCTGTAGAAGAATCAATCATATAGTTTAAATATTCCGAACTTAATAATCGAGTATCACTTAACCCTATTGCGGTATCAAAAAAATAATAAATAAGTCTATTTTAAACTTTTTATAGAACTATTATTTGACCTTTTAATAGCTTCCTTGAACTGCAAAGTTGAAATATGAACTTTTTGGCTATAGTATAATTTCAATATCTTCGTTCATTTCACAATCGATTTTAGTTTTTAGTTTGGCAATATCTTCAATTTCCAATTGGGTTATTTCGGGTTTTAGCGCTTTAATTCAGTTAAGTTTGACATTGGGACACAAAACAGAAGCTGTTATAGTTAAATGAACATTAGAAGACAACTGAAAATATTTTTCAAACCTATTTACTAAGCTTTGCTCCATTGCGTCGACAATTTCCTCTTTTAAGATTTTAAAAGGTGCGTTAGTCTTTAAAATTCTCAGGCTATTTCTAATTGCAGCTAATGTTGGAAGCATATAGCTATATAGTATTTTTTTTCTTGTTGTAAAATATCTATAGCCTCAGCTATGGGTTTATGTAGTATTCAATATAAATAAAATAATTTTCAGTAAGAGAAGTGATTTTCAAAAGAACAAAAATATTTCTAATGGTTTCTTTTATATTTAAATAAATTGATATTTAAAAATCAAATTCTCGAACTCTATCCGATTGTCACCTTTTTATGAAAATCGTAATTCAAGCACAAAATTCAAAATCTGAAGTCGCTAAAAGACTTAAGGTATGACAACAACAATGTCTGCATTATGGAATTCATACTCATCATCCTCATTTAAATAATCTATGTTATCACAATAGGCCTCAATCCCATATTCTTTAAACATTTTTACAAAATTCGACGCATTGTCGGTTACAGTAGCTATTATGTTTCTGTTATTGAGGTCATATTCATTATGAATTCCTTCTATTATTTCATTAATTTTTAAAAACGCATGGCTTCCGGTAAAACGTCTGCATGCCAATGCAACGGATTTTCTTTTAAAACTTTCATTTAACCAATGGCAAGTGTAACCAAAAAATGATCTGGTGCTTGTTGACCAAATATCCGTAGTTGTACACACGTTGTTTGCTGTTTGCAACTGCATCTTTATTTTAATTTTTTTTTAATTCTGTGTAATGGTTATTTAAGAGCTTAATTGCTGTTGGGCGGCTAGGAAGAGAATAGTGAGGATTTAATAAAAACAGGAAATTTTTAAAAATCTTGCTCTCTAGTAATAAAAATGGAACCATGCTTTCTGCAAACATTTCGGTTAATGCTTTGTCTAATTTTGTGTTTAGATTTTCACTATTAACAAATTCGAATTTATCATTTTTATATTAAACAAATAAGCTTTCATGTTTTTTAAAATGGCGTAAAAAATTCGATGTCACATTTAATGTACCCTTTACTTCAGTATTGCAAGCTTTACATTTTGCTAAAACACCGTTATTTTGTTTTTGGTACTCTGTGGCTGATATCTATGTATATTAATAAAATCGTTTTAATACATAATCATTGACTCCAAATTTGTCTCCTACTTACATTTTTGATAATCGAAAAATATTCGTTAAATAAAATGGTAAAGTAAATTTTTAATTAGATATATCTTAAAACCCTTTATATGGCACTTTTTCTTAGATTGCTTTGTCAAAGTCCTCAGATTTGATAACATGGGTTTTCACAACAAATTTTCAATCTTGGAGAGTTTATAATACATTTAAGATAAGTTGATAACATTTTAGTCGATTTTTTATGTTTTTTTAAAAAGGTTTAAAAAGGAATTCTACTAAAGGTCATTATACAGCTTTGCCCAGTTATTTTTAATTACTGATGTTTCCCGTAATATTTTTTTCAAATAAATTTATTTATAATCAGCCTTCCACCTTAAAACACATTTATATTTAATTAATTTGGATAATATAATTAGTCGAGAAAGATAAAATTTTCTCATTGAATAAAAAAAGTGAATAAATTTTATACCCTACAATAATTTTATTTTATTCTTTTACAAATTGAATGGTTCAATTCAATATGTAGTAGATTGTTTTGAAAATAGAATTGAATCATTCAAAGGTATTAAACATTCCTTATGGAATTAATTCTTTACTGAATTAATTCAATATTGTAGAATTAATAATTCTGAACAATTTAATTCGATTCTCAGAAGTGAATTAAAGAATTAATTCTTTCGAACCTTTGTATGAAAGTATTTTTTTAATAGAAGACTAATAAGGTCTCTTAAGACCTGTTTAATAATATACATGGACTAATCTAAAATAAATGTTTTACTAATAAATTTCTTTTGGTGTAAATGTTAAGTTTCATAAAATTATTTGGAATTGTTTATACTTTTTGCATTATTTACTAATAAATATCAGCAGATGTTTTCATTTTTATGCGTGATTCCGATTAGTGTGTGTAATGAACAGACATTTTTAACTTATTGGTGTTTAAAGCAAATTGATTTTTTAATACTTCTGCAACCTGTGAATGGGTGTGATAATCAAACAAATTTTCACATGGTCAGAGCTAAGGTGTTTTTGAATTGATTTGAAGGAGTTCAACCCTTAGCGGGTCACATGGCTAGACTTTCAAAGTTGATCACTCGCTTGTGATTTAATTTAAAACTTAAATAGAGGTATTTTCTACAAATCTCTACAATAATCTTGGTTACATGTTATTTCTTTTAGTTTAAGAGGTATTTGGTTCAAAATAAATTGTATCCTCATTTTTTGTAACAATTCTAAACAATAATACTATAAATATTATACATTTTTGATGTTGTTTTTCAAAAACATTATTTTACTTCTAAAATATTTCTTTTATTCCCGACTATAGAATTTTTGTAATGCTTTCAACAACCGAATTTTTTGCCAACCAAAAATGAGAGATTGTGGGATTCGGTTGAAATAGTGGAATGTAAATGAGACGTTCAACTTAGAGTCCATTTACATTGGAGATTATGGCAGCGTCTTTTTTTACTGTATTTTGTTTTAAAGTTGCTTCGAAATCCCTTTTACATTTTCACATATAAATTAGTATTGTTTTTTAATGTTTGACAAAAAACAACAAATCTGAAAAATAAAAAATAAATTTAAAAAAATTTCTTGATTTTTTTTGCTTTGTGACGAAACTTTTTTTCAAAATTCCTTCTAAATTAATTAATTTTTATTTTCGAAATATATTAAAAAATGTTTGCAAAAAAAAAAAAAAAAAAAAAAAAAAAAAAAAAAAAAAAAAAAAATTT
>MINK01173355.1:8171-25120 GCA_001735545.1 Phormia regina
TTTTTTTTTTTTTTTTTTTTTTTTTTTTTGTGAAATTTTAGAATGTTGGTGAAATTTTTGATTCTTCTTGTCGCTAAATATTTCAGTGGCTGTTAATAAAGTGCATCACCCGCTACTTTTTTGAAGTCAACAGTACACAGTAGGGCAAAATAAAAATTTGTTGGAAATAAATCTGTAACTTCTGATCGGCTGGTTGGATTTGCATGAAATTTGGTGTATGTATAGCAGCGGAGTGTAAAATTTCATATTTGGAAGGGGGACAGAACACAATTCTCAGTGGCGGAGCGAATGGAGCTCAAATTTTGACATGCTCATTTTTTAATCGCTTGCCAAATTTTTGTTTCTCGTCCAAATATTCTTAACGAAATTTTCGGTGGATTTAGACTTTATTGTAAAAAAAGAAAGTGACACAAATTTTAAAAATTTCCAAAAAAAAAACGCCGTAAATACCAAAAAAAAAAGTTATTTTTTCACATTTTTCCGAAGTACCATAGATTTTGATTAAAAACTTTTAACAAAATATTGTCGATTTTTAAACTGCATTTCGTTTGCCAATTCGTGCTTTGGGATTTGTCAAACCTTTCATATAAAATAGGTCGAATTCGGGTGGGTGTTTACCTTGACTATTTGAGTTATTGGTCTTGAGTTTTACTTCAAAATCTTCTCTGTGAAGATAACTTTTAGAAAATAATAAAATTATTATATGTTGTTAAATAAAATTTTATTTTAGAGAAAAAAGAGTGTAGATACTTTTTCGGCGAAAAAAAAACACAAAAAATCGTATTTTTTTAAATTTTCAAATTCAAAATCGTTCATTTTTCGACTCGATAAAGATATCGACATAAAATTTTTTTATTCAATAGATAATTTTGTTCTTTAATTAGTTGAGGAAAAAATAACAGAAACACTAGGATATATGTGACCAAGAACATGCAGAATTGAGGTACTTAAAAATTCAAATGCAAATAACTCAAAAAGTATAAGAGATAAATAGGATATGCAGGAATGTTTTTTGTATGTCTTATCAGTGCCTACAATGATCTATAAAAATATTTGAAATTAAACCAAGAACAAAAATTTGGCAAGCGATTAAGAAATTTGTATGTCAGAGGTACCCAACTTTAAGTCCGTATCCCTTTAAATCCCTTTAAAGGGATATATTTCCAAATTAATTTCCAACAAATTATTATCCTGCCCCACTGTGCACTATTAGAAAAGAACATCTGACACATTTTAAAATATTGCAGTTTTTTTATAATAGAACACAAAAGTGGCCATAGGGCAGAATAAAGGCAACAATTTCCCCAGAAAAGAAAACGCTATTAGTGTATATCTTCAGATTTTTATCTCAGTTTAAAATCAGTAAAACATTTACAGCATAGATTTTTATAATGTTCTTAACATCCCACGATATCGAACGGAACGAATTTATGAAAAAAGATTACATATTTTTATTCATTTGCTAATTAAACCACTATTTAAAAAACTATTGCCGTTATAAGAATATTCATAAAAAAAATTGGATAGGAACTATAAGTTACGGTACAGATTTCCATTATTTTCATGATTAAACTTATATTTAAGAAACTGCAGATGACTAAAAGTTTTTATTACAACGGGGAAAAATCGGTCAAGTCTGATTATATGATACCCTACACCATTGTGTACGTTTACCAAAATTCGGTAAGGGGCCATTTTATGCAATTTTGGATGATTCCTAAAATTAGGTTTTATATGAACTGATCTTCATAAAATTTTGCCCTGTCATTTATGCTTATAATATAGACCATAGTTTAGGTAACATGTCGAAATAATCGTATAAGACCCCAAAAAGGTTCGATTCAAAGTCGATTTGGCTATCTGTTGAAAGCAGGATTGGGCTCGAACGGTAAATCGTAAGGGGGTGAAATTTGGCTCATTTATTTGCTTTATATAAGATTAGCTTGGGATTATGGGCAAAATACTAAAAGCACCCTAAAGCATCTGCTGATATCTCTTAAACTGAAGTATGTAAGATAATTTTGTACGTATAGTTTCAGGGTCGATATAAACTTGGAAACCACAATGGACTTTGTCCACCTATTTTACCGCCCACCTCTCATATAAAGTGAAATGTAAACGAAATTTCGTACAAATTGTTCAAGGAACATTGTAAGCTCGAAATCAAAAATGGGCGTAGTCCGCCCACTTTCCATATAATGTAAAATTTTAAAAATTTGATGATGGTTATTTGCCAGTGTTGCCGGTGTTGTTAGTTCATATTACATAGCCAAAGCCTTAAAATTATACAAAATTAAAGAAATTGCACAAAAATGTAAACGATTTAAAAATTAATTCATTTTAATAATAAAAATTATATTAAAAAAAATACTTTGTGCTAGCTCTATGATCTCTAAAGTATAAATATCCCAGCAAAAAATTCACTGGAAAAGAACTGTTTTTAAACACTTATTTTCTTACCAATGACAACTCCTTTTTGTGGTATTTTGCTTCCATAAATTAATACTGATAATTATTATTAATAAAAATTTTGTTAACCCATTTCCACTCACTACCCGATTTCGTTGAGATAACTAAGAAATTTGTTGTTGTGGTTGTGATAACAAATTAAGAAGATTTAACCGCCTAGATATTTTTGCAGTTGCAATCTTGCAGTAGAATATTATTTTTATTTCCACAATCTAACTTTTTATTAACCGTTATATAGTTATTTATAAAATGAAATTACACAGAAATTTCATTATCCAAAAATTATCCAAGGAATTTCAATTTGTCCTATTTTTGCATATTTACACAGAAATCGGCAACACTGGTATTTGCGCTTGCTTTTTTTCGTATTCAAATTTTAGTAGTTTAAAGTTTTAAAAGATTTAGATTTATAAGAGTGAAAGTATGAGGGTCATATGTTAAGGTGGAAATTTTATTATTTGTCGGTAAGATGGTGAAAATATTAAAGATTCTACACAGCGGAATATGTTTTTTTTTATTTTATTTGAAATATTAAGGTTTAATTTACAAAATTTCAAATTAAATCAACTTACTATATATGATTCTGAAAGCAATATATTCAGCTTTAAAATAATAATACAATTAAAATATTATTGTGTGAAGTTTAGAAGTATTTTGGTTCATAACTTTTAAAGTAAAAGAGATTTCAATTTGAAATTTTATGTGCGAAGGAAAAAGAGTTATTTCAATATTACATATTTTTACGAGAATTTTATAATAATAAATGTTTTGATCTTTGAACTTTGAATTAGATTATTTTCATTATTATTATTATTTTTTTTTTAAGTGTCACAAGTAGTTTTAGCGTTATGCTTCAGTTTATAGTGCAACCTCCTTAATATTGCTAATCGCGATTTATTGCGAAAACTAGAGTCAAGTCAAAAAAAGTGGATAAGAGGCATAGTACTTATAAATACCGTGTATCCAAATTGACAGACAAATCCCGTGCCGCAGAATTAGTGTTTTCTTGTGTTATATGTATATGTTTTTCACTTCCTTATATTTTGTTTGAGAGAATAACAATTAGGTAAATCACACACTAACTAATTACATTTTAATTGCTATAACTAAACATTAATTAAGCATTAAAACCCCACAAAAAATGTGTCTAAATAATAAAAACAATTTAATCGATCATCACCGCAACAAACAATAGAAATATTAAGGATACACAACATATGTATGTGTTTAAGAGAACGAAAAGAAAGGATGCAGTCTTTAATAATTAAAACAAGGGGGATGGTTTTAATGTGTTAAAATTTTGTTGGTTTTATTTTAAAAACAGTTGTCTTAAATAACAACTAATGAGCATCGTTTTTCAATAAATTTGATAGGGAAATTACACACACACGCACACACCGCTTAACAATCTATAGTAATTCGTTATGCATTTTTTGAGAGAAAAATGTTTTAAAACACACCTTGAAATAATATACTTAATAGTTATTGATCTTAATTGCATGCAGAGACAGATGAAAAGGACTGCAAAGGAATTGGGAAAAAATAAGGATCAAAATATTTTTTTTTATACACTAACAAACAATGATATAAAAAATATATACAAACAAACATACTTACATACATGAACACACCAAAAGTAAACAACAATCTCATGTGGTTGATTCGATTACAAAATTTTATTTTTCATGTGTTGATGTAAGTTAGGGTGGGGGTTGTGGTCGTTGTTGTTGTTGTTGTATTAAAAGTATTAAATGTGGCAGTATTTGTGGTACTAAAGCATTTCTTTGTAGTTATTGTAGGTGGTAGTTAAATTTAAACATTTATTTACACGCACAGGAAGTGAACAGATGTAGATTTCGCTTGAATTTTGTTTGAATTTATCTAAATACTCGTTGTGTACAAATGATGGAAGTTTAGAAAATTTATTAAATTTATGTTTCAGCCAAAATAAACAATCAATCCTTATACACCAACACACACACACTAATACTTTCGTGCAATGAAAAAAATAAATAAAAGCTGGGGTGGACCAAACAATCTGTTTGTGTATAGTAAATAGCACCACTTTTTCTTTATGATTCTTATTGAAACTAGTAACACGGTAACGTACATATATTTACTTTCATGACATACGCATTTTAATGGTAAAAATAGAATAAATAACATTTTTATTACGCATTGCGATCTAAACAAATAGAGTTTTTTTATTTAAACCACTTCCATGGGGCTGGGTCTTCTTTTTATATTTTAGTGTCAAGTTTAATTAGTATTTTTGTTTGTTAAAGTGACACGCCTTAAAGGGATGCCAGTGACACATCACAGAATCTATTAAGAGCTTAGTGTTTCATATATACGCATTTTCCAATTCTCAGGAGTATTTTTGTTGTTTGTAGGCAATATTAATTTTTAGAGCGACAAGAATGACTAAGACTTTTTAAGCCATAATGTATTAATAGAGGAAAGTGTTCTTTGATTGTTTAATAATATTTCACATTTTGTGATCACTAGGATAACTGAAATTATACTCATATGAAATATCCTTAAAATAGGAAACTATGTCCTTAAAATTAAAAAAGAAAAAATATTAAATATTATTATTATAAAAATATTAAAATATTACCTTATTAGTTAAATTTTAAATTATCAAATGTTTTTTGGTTCTACAACTACTAATTCCACATTTAGAATTAGTTCTATAGAAGCATTAGGGAATGGCTTTAGAACCGTTTTATTATTTTCTAAACTTATCTACGAAATTTCTTGGAGGAATAGCAACATAAAAATACTGACTCGGAAGCTCCGAAAAACTTGCCTTCAAAGTTTTTTGCGGCATTCCTGCACGCAGAGAAAAAACATGGTCTCACCATGATCACCACAACTATTCTGTGATTGTACAGCCGTTTCTCTTTGATTTAAATAATACCATGTTCATGATAGCAACGTTTACACACAATCAAAATTTTAATATAGTTCACTGAATCATAATATATATTTCAACATTTTTGTATGAAATCATATATATGAAAAATCCAAAAATTTAGTTATTTCTACAATTAAAAAGTNNAACCTGGAATCATATATTACAATAATAGTATGTTGCTCTTAGTTTATGGTCACCAGAACCATATTTTTTCTCTGCGTGTGACCACTACTTACCAAATATAATAGGAACATGATTTCCTCCCGAACCAGATTTCCTATCAATGGTCAAATCCTCCTGATACAGTTTAATAACATTGGTAACAGTTAGATGGCATGTATGTACAAACAGACCGCATATGCAAACAACACAAGAACAACACTGCTGTTTGTTACCAACTAAACTACTTGCCTATACAAAAAACAACAACAATGCTTAATATTTGTTTTTGTGTATTTATGTTATTAATTTTTTTTGAGTTTTTGGACCATAACTCGTTTGATTATGAACGAATTTAGTTGATTTAAAAAAAAAACGAAATTTTATAAAAATATTTATGACCAACTTGTTTAAACTAGAAGTCGGTAGCTTACACAGCAACTTCAAAAAGTCTAAAAATGCGTTTTGGCCGATATCTGGGATATAGCGGTATATCGTTTTTTTAGAAAAACCTTCTAAGAAACATTTTGTACTTTTTAAGCAAAACCGTAGTCGCTAGCTTGCACAGGAGCCTAGAAAAGCCGACAACAAATACGATTTTTGGGAATATCCTCGGTTTTTTTGTCGATATCTCAGTTATTTATTAACCGATTTTGCTCATTTTTATTAGCGTTCTTACATGAGGCTTTCTAAAAACTGATTTCAATAGACGGACATCTTTAAATCGACTCCCCTATCAATAAGGATACAGAATAGCTTATATATACCCTTTATACCTATGGTGAGGGGTATAAAAACGAGAGAAGAAGGTATAGTCGGCCAAGCCCTACCATATGATACCCTACATCATTGCATATGTGTATCAAAATTCAGGAAAGAGCCAATTATGAATCTATACTTGAATTAAGTAGAAAATAAAAACACACTATTACAGAATATTACGTAGGTACTAAGATTCACATGTATTTATGCACTTTTTAGTGATTTGCGAATTTGGGTCTTATATGGGAGATATTGTCAATTATGGACAGATCTTCATGAAATTTTGCACTGTCATTTATAGTGGGAATTATGCACATTAAAGTGATTTTCGAAAGAGGGCTTTATAAGTTAGCTTTAGTAAATTACGGACCGATCTTCATGAAATTTTACACACGGATTTATGTTTACATAAATCATGTTTGCGTTAAAATTGATTAAAATATTTAAATTTTTAGTGCAATTTTGAGTGTTAAAACACTATTCCGGGAGAATATTTGTATGACCAAAATCAATAGGCTTCGTCCTTGTGCAAATAAATCATATGTATCAAATTTCATCAAATTATCTCTAAAATTCCGACCTGTACTATGTGCACAATTTTACATTGACAGCCAGCCAGACGGACGGACAGGGTTAATCGCCTCAAGAAGTGATTCTGAGTCGAACGGTAAACTTTAAGATGGAGTTTGGAAGATTTTTTCTCTGCGTTACAATATTTTCACAAACACATAATACCCAAACCACCTATGGTGGTGTAGGGCATAAAAAGCGTTTTAGAACCACTGTGTGACAAAGCTTGAGATAACCTCCTGTATATAGCAGCTTAAATTTGATGAATAATTTCTAATTCATTGTCTCACGGTAATAAAAATTAGAAAATATATATATTCCAAAACATAATAATAAATATACATCAAAATCAAATATATAGGTGTAATTTATAGGAACGCATCCTTCACACTCCTTTTTTATATCCTTAAAAATGTTTTTAATAAAAACAAAAAAACTAATTTATGTAAAAAATAATACATCCTTTCCAATTTTTTTCTGTTTTAGTTTTTGTATTTATCTAATAAAAAATTCACAATAAACCTACAATCCCAGTCAACAAACATCTCATACATTAAATATGAAATACAAAATCCCTAGAAACATAAACCAAAGTTAATTATCTAAAAAGCAAGAAACTAAAAAAAGGAGGAAAAATCATCTGTCAGTGAATGCTATTAAATTACCAAAATATATTAAAAAATGAACAACATCCAAACAAAATTAAAATAAAAACAAAAACTAAAAAAGGATCCTTACATTTTTATGGCACGAGTTTATATAGTTATCCACAAGAATTTAAAACCAGGTTAGGAAATTTGATACCAACCAATATATAGCTACACAAATATCTACCAACATCATTATTGACAAATAACTGCAGCTATCAAATGCAAAAATATATAAAAAAAAGAAAACAAAATTCTGCCCTTATATACATACATACATACATACATACATACATACATACATACAGATATAGTTAACCAACCAGTTCAAACATTTCAAATACCAAAAGTCATTTGGCAGCCACAAAATGCAATATCTACACAAATATTTATATAAAAACACCGAATGTTCATAAATAAATACCGTCATAAAGTTACAATAAGAACAAACATTATTTTACACCTTTTCTTTTATTTTATTTTTACTACTGACATATCGTAAACTCTGAGCTGAGCTGAGAGACTGAATGAATTTCGTTAAATATTTAAACACAAAAATTCCGTTAGTAGTTTTAACGCCCGCCCGCATTAATTCAAATCTTTAAAATACTATTTCGTGTTTTTATATAGATTCAGCTGATATTTTTATTATAATAGAAATGTAGGATGAGTGCACATTTACAGTTGGCAGTGCGCAACATGTTGCAAATGTAATGTATGAATTGTGTTGTTGGTGTGTATTTAGTGAATTGCACATTTTTGTGCGGGTGTCATTTACAAAATCTGTTGTCTGCACATCTGTTGGAATAAAAGGGAAAAAAAGAGATTTCATCTGTTATTATATTATTTTATATTTTCATTATTAGAACTAATATATATTTTATTGTTGCATGCCACAAAATCAGTAACTGTGAAAATACCTAGTTAAAACTCGTGACAATTTTATAGTCTTTCTTTTATTTACTGCAACAATGTCATTTTTAAGAAAATGTTGTAGTTATAATGAGTTCAAAGAATAAAAGCATGTAACCGGAAAATGTTGAAGACATTCATTTATTTATTTATTTATTTATTTATTTATTTATTTATTTATTTATTTATTTATTTTTTTTTTTTTTTTTTTTTTTTTGCAATTTGGAAATGATCTTTTCCTTTTACCCTTAGTGTAGGTTAAAAGAATTGAAGTGTAGGTATTGGAAGTTTGCGCAGATGTTTGTCACGTCTGTAAATAATGGACCACACCAATTTTCATACATCATAGAATATATGTCTAAGATCATGGGTCTGTTTAAAATCGATGTTATTATTCCTTTTAAATAAAATTACATAATAGTCTTTATCATCACCTACCAGTAAAACTGTTTACTTTGTCACATCTGTCCTTGGAATATATTTTTATATGTAGGATTCATATACCTTTTTCTCTCGTTTTTTATCAACTCTGAATGAAAGGTCTTGTTTTTAAAGCTAGAAAATTTAAATATGGACTCTAGATTGGTATAATATCGAAGAGATCCACTAAAACTCGATTTTTTGGTTATTTGAAAAAAAAAAAAACAGATAAAATCGACAACCTTATATCTCCTACACTAATAGAGACCCAAAAAAAATTTAAAAAGCTATGGTTATTCATTTGAAAAATTATTGGATAGATATCTAGTACTTGTTTGAAATTCAGCTCTTTAAGGAAGAAAATGGCTAAAAAAACATAATTTAGTACATTTTGGGAACCCTGTCTATCTTTTAATCTGGTAAACGTGGAAAAAAATGTACATCAAATTAGTATCTTATGGAAAATTGGCGAGTACAAATTGATACTTTATGAAAATTCGAACGTTTGGGGAGTACAAATTGTACATGATTTTGGTACTTCTTTCCGAAATAGTTTTTTCTTTTTAAATATGAATATTTTAACATTATATAGCCCGGGTTCACACACAGCAATTTTTCTTGCTGCAATTTTGAGTTTATAATAGAGTGAGGAGAAGAGAATACTAAACTTTTACATTCTCTCTACCTCTCTCCTCTACAAAGTCAGAATTGCGGCAAGAAAAATTGCTTTGTGTGAATCCCGACATACCAGCACAATTTCGATACTAACTAGAACGAGAGTACACCTGGGGCGTTTCGCTGCCCATATTAATTTGAATTAAAATAATAAAAAATTCTAACTTAAGATAATAAAATTTATTTCATTAAAACTGGTCCAGTTTGTTTTTATAGAAAAATAATAACAACAATGAGACAATGTTTTGAATGAGAGAGTTGTATATACATGTCATAATATACAGTTAAATAAATTGACACGTTCATTTGTTTGTTTTGTTTATGCAAATATATTCATGTGAAATGTGGTATATTGATTAGTAGTCATTTTTTAACGCTTATAACTTTTTAAATACTAAACGGATTTTAAAAAGTTCTATATTCTGCACATCTATGGGAAAATATCTTTTAAGTGGTATATTTTTTATTAAAACCAATTGTTTATTGTAACCTTAAAAGGGATTACGAAAAATGTGTTTGCCTTTTTTTATAGAGATACACTTTTTGTAAAATACCGTTGGAATAAAGAATACCAAAAAGGGGATAAAATCGGGAAATTAAATTTTGTTTAAATTAAATAAAGTAAATAATTTCAATGAGCAATACATTGATTTCATTGAAATCATTTATTATTCCAATGAAATTGTGTCGAAATCATGGTATATGAGGCTAATAACACATTCCTTTGCTGTTTTGTTTGCATTTTACATTACTTTCCGTTAGAAAGCTTTTTTAACATAATTTAATGAAATATTTCATTGGATTAACATTTTTGTTTATTGTGCAATGTAGTAGTACATTGAATGAACGAATTCAAGGTACTAATACATTAACTTAATTATCTAATTTACTTATTTTATTAAAAAAATAAATTTAATGACTGGTTTTTTGAATTTGAATGTAAAAGATACATTGAAACAATCAATTCCTACATTGTATTCATAAATGCTTGGAAAAAATTAATAAATTTTATTTAATGTATTGCATTCAATAGAATTACTTCTTTCAGTGTACAATTTAGAAGGAGAGCACCACATAGCTCTTAGGATTCAAAATGGCTTTAGGGTTCTGACATAGAAAATTGTATATCCTAGTGTTAGTAATATCCTTAAGTTTTAAAATTATTTGTATTTAAAATTTAAACTTTATCAATTTTGCCAAATCTTGCTCGAAATTTTTCAATATATAGATTTATATTTTTTATCCGATTTTCTAAAATTATTACTCAGATTGGTAAAATTTTGCCAAAACTTGCTCAAAATTTTTCAATATATAGATTTATATTTTTTATCCGATTTTCTAAAATTATTACTCAGTTTGGTAAGAACAAAATTATCTATTGAATAATCGTTTATTTCTGAAAAATCTTTTGAGTTCAGAAATAAACGATTTTAAAGTTATTTTTCGACATGGTAAAGATGTCGACTTATTTTTTTTATCCAATAGATTATTTTGCTCTTTAATTAGCTAAAGAAAAAATAAATCAAATCGGTGAGAAATACTGGGATATATATGAAAAACCTGGACCAAGAACATGCAAACTTGAGGTGCTTAAAAATTCAAACGCAATTCAAACTCAAAAACTATAAGAGATGAATAAGACATGCAATCATATTTTATAGGTCTTATCAGGTCCCATAATAATACTTATAAAAAATTGAAATCAGACCAGAAAAGAAAATTTGGAAAGCGACTAAAATTTTTTATTTAAAAAATTCACTACTTTCAGCTTCTGCAGATCCGTCCGGGATCTGTGATATCCCCCTTCGAAAATTAAAATTGTAAACTCCTATGCTATTCCTATAACAAATCTTATGCAAATCCAATCAAACGATCACAAGTTACAGATTTATTTCCAAAAATTGCTCATCTGCTCTACGCACAGTAGGGCAATCTCAATTAAATTTTACATGGTTAAAAATGAGTTGTTTTTGAATTGATTTGAATTAGAAATGTAGATTCCTAGGGTGTCAGAAGGTAGAGAGTGCTCCTCCACAGTTGGCTATCGCCAAAATGTTATTAAAAATATAATTAATAATTTCTTTCTAAATATTTACCAAATTTCTTTTTAAACTGAAATACTGAAAGAATCATATAAATATATGGAACCAACAAAAAGTTATATTAATTTGAAGTTGAAAATTTCTCCAAAAAGATGGAAATATTTATTTTCCTATAAAATTTATTTTCTACTCTGGGCCATATAATTTTTTAACGTTTTCAAATCCTAACAAAAATGTGCTTTAATATCCCATTCAAACTTTGTTAGTTTTTAAAATTTTGTTTAAATTCTTTTGTTAAATTCTCAAATTCCAAAGCTGGGATTAACATAAAATTCCTTTAATGAAGTTGCTTCATATGTAAGGTAAACAGCCCGAAAGTATTTTTTGACGGACTTTGCTTATAACGACTGAGTGACAATTTCAATTAAAAATAGTAAATTTTTAAAAGATGTTTTCCCCGGATTAAAATATTGTGCATTTTTTTAGAAAAAGATGGATGTTTTTCTAAATCTTTAATTTTACAACAAGTTTATCTATATTATAGCAAAATTTCAAAAGAATATCTTAGTTCCTTTTAATTTTATTTCTATTTAGATATAAAAATACTTTTTAGTAATTACTTTTTATTAAAAAAAAACGCTTCATATCATAATTTTCCGTTTTTTAGATTTTTTAGAAAAAGTTGAAATTAAAATAAGAATGTAGGCGTACATATCTATATATAAAATTTCTGTTTTATATTATAAAGAAAACGATATAACTGACATCGCAAACTTTGTAGGGCCAACCTCTACCACATTGTGAATTATTTAAATTAAAATTGTAAAAAATATACTTCAAGAAATAAAGTACTTATATTTACTTAAAACTTTTTCGTGACCATTCTTTGTCAACAGATTAAACACTCAAATCTTCCACAATATTTCCCACTACACAACAATGAAAAGCTCTATTATACTCCTAATCAAACAAAAAGAAAAAAATCCTTTAAATAACTTTCAATTACTTACATTAAGATCATTAAAAAAAATATGCAAATCTATTATTAAACAATCACTGGGTACCTGTATAAATATCATAATAACCCTACAATAAATACCCTTAACAACATACATATAAATACATAAATTGTATCTAGATTCTAAACAATCATTATTCTTTACTATTAAACCAACCCACTTTAAACACCTTAAGAGCTCATTTCAACCTCCCCTCATGATAAAATGAATTTCTTTTGTTTATTTTCCTCAACACACCTCATCGTCATCGAAATCTTAGACATGGTTGCCTATAATATGGATGTGTGTTCATTCATACATACATACCTACATATATGCTGGCTCTTAAGTGTCGTTGTTGTTCTTCTTGGTTGTTTGTTGCTCATTCATAAGGTAATTATGGTTGTTTTTATTATTATTTTTTCATTCTTTCCAAAAACGATTTAATTTCTTCAATTGTTTGATGCTGTGTATGTATGTATGTGTGTGTGTGTGTCTCAGAAGTATGGGTATCTTAAAGGATGTGAGTAAACACCTTTAGGGTCGCTACAATTTTCAAGTGATTGTTTGAGAAATTAGGTTTCTCAATGTTACAAATTTATTTGACAAAGTAATAAAATATAATAGAAAAAAATATAAGGGCTGCTATTATATAATAACGTGGGTTAATTGTTTTGGAAAAAATGCATAGTCATTTTTCTTTAGAAAATTGGTTTCCTTGAAGCATCTTTTTAAAATAAAAAATATAATTCGTAGAAATTTTTAATACTCAATAGTTTATTAAAATTATTGAATTTTATTTTTTGCACTTTTCCAGTTATTTTTTTTATTATAGAGTGATTCCATATCAAAACGTACAGCAATCGGATTTAACATCTCCGATTTCAATGAAATTCGCTAAATGCATTGATCATTGCAAGTGCTTCCGAACCATGAAATTTTGGACCCATGTTTCTTCCGAAAAAGTATTAAGAACATTACAAATGAATATTTATTTAACTACTAATAACTTCTCAAATATGCATGGTAGATCATTAGTTGTTATTGCATATTATAGACAATATCATTCATACCTTCATAACGATATGTACATAGTTTTTTCAAATCAAAAGTTCAAAGTTGGAGATAAAAAATTAAAACTATTATACCTCAAAAATTTGTTATTTTAAAATTCTTAAAAAATTATATATGGTTGACATAAATTTTCTCCATATGGATATACAACTTCATGTTGGAGCCATATTTAGTTTAGGAGTTATGGACAAAAATAAATCCTAATTATTAATTACTATAGAATATAGAAAATATATAAAATAAAAAGTAAATTTTAGTGTAGTTTTAAAAACAATGAAATTACTTTAAAAATCATATATAGCGAGTTACTTTAGATCGAAAGTTCAAAGGTCAAAATAATACTTAGAAGAAATAAACCATTATATTTCCAAAAACAATATTTTTAATATTTTATTTCTTTAAAGTGATTATAAAAAAATTGTAAATATTTTAAATTATTCATAAAAAATAAGCTTTTTTCTGTGTTTTACTTCATAACTACTAAACCGATAGAGGCTCCAACTTGAAATTTGGCACAAATATACAGAAGGGTTTCATTATCAGTATATGTATTTCTTAAGGATTTCAAATTATCGTTCAAGAGTTTTTGCTATTAAATGAAATAAAAATAAGCATTGTACAATGTATACTTTAGAAATTATGAGCAACAAAGTGTGATTACTTTTGGAAAAAGTTCAACCGCTTTTTTTATTTTTTAAACGTCATATTTTTGGACCAGGAGGATTCTTTACTAAGAAAAATTGTGATTTGAGTAACATTTGCAATACTTAATATCTGTAGCGAATTTCATTGAAATCGAAGATATCAAATCCGAAAATGTCTGTCTTTTTGTCCGTTTTTTATATCGAATCACTCTATATTAAATTTTCTGAAATAACTCCATAACTGTTGACAGTAGTAGAGAGTTATTTAAGAACGAACTGAAAATATTTTTAAGTATAGATATTGCTTTGTAATATATTTAAATAAAATTTTAACATATTAATTTTAATATGCATTCTAAATTTGCATTATGAATACATTTTTGAATGATAATATTATTTTTAAATTACAGCATGAATATTGGACATATTCTTCTTATATATGCGGTTTAAATCACTAAAATCCGTTAAAAACTTTTGGAGATATTGAATTTCAAAGTTATATTCTTTTGAGATTTTCTAAACTTTTTGAAATTGGAAATTGTGAACAAATTCGCGAATTTTTCAAAATTCCAAAAAAAAAAAAAAAATAGGTATATTTAATATTTTGATATTAGCAAAATCGGTAGACACTAAATAAAAAATTGCCATTTTTTATAAATATCTCATGGAATGGACGATAACAAGGAGTGCGATCGAAAAAATTTTAACATACGTGTTGCCTCATAACTTTATATCCGAAGTAATATTTAATTTTCGACCGTTGATAGGAAACATGGTTCGGGGATAAATAAGGCCAAGAAAATTGAAAGATTTCTTGAAAAGATTTCTAGACACATCTGGTAGAAAAGTACACCTATTAGCTCAGTATTCAGGCTATTTAGAGCGAAAAGTTAATGCTAATGCGAAGTTGAAAACATATAGAGTTCAAAATGTTTCGCACTGATATGCTGCAAAAAAATAATAGAAGTCAATAATTGGCCACGAAAATTATAACAAATTTATACAAAATTTGTCATATTGTAAAATGCACTACCTTTTCCTTTTATTCTATTACAACTTGCGAGTTATTTGCGTCTTTTTTTAAAGTGTTATCAGCAGAGCTGATACTTTCATGCACTAAACTATTTTAATTATGCGCTTATAACATGTATCATAAAATATAAAATATGTTCAAAAATTATAAAAAATATGCATTCAAAACTGAAAATATCAGCAACAAAATATTATTTACTAATAAAGAATAATTCACATATTTAGTATAAATCTTTTAATGAATTCGTAAGAATTTAATTATCATATCTTGGCCTCAAAAGTGTTTACAAAATACTTATATTTTCAATGTTGGATTTAATTAAATAGATGATAAACGAATTCAAATGTTATTCATATTCATATCGTATTCACCAAAATATCGTAACTAAATAATTTTCATCATCTGTATAAAGTTAATCGACGTGCCAAGTAACGTTAAGGATTTATTGCTGAAGCAATTTTTATTTTGAAATTTTTTTATTAAATTTTTTAATTCAATTAGATGCGATATAAATCCCAAAAAAAAAAAATATGCGAGACGTAATATGGGTTTTGAGACCTTTAATTGCAAAAAACTTCGTAGCTAAATCAACATATGTAGGTGTATGCAAAAATTTAATGTATCAACTTTCAAGCTCTTTTTATCCTGGACGAGAGAAAAAATTATACTCGGTCAAGTCCGATCATATGGTACTCCACAACATATGTAGTGGAGTACCATATGTAGCAAAATTCGGAAAAAGGACAATTATGGACCTATACTTTTAAGATTCACATATAGTTAAGAACTCTTGGGTGATTCCTGAAATTGGATCTTATATGGGAGCTCTGGACAATTATGGGCTTTTTGAGTGTTGAAACTGTATTTCGAGGAGACATTTCTACGGTGGTTAGGCGAATTAATAGACCGATCACAACCAATTTGAATAGCCTTGTGACAAAAATATCCGACGTATCAAATTTCATTGAATTATCTTCAAAATTACGTCTTGTATTTGGTGCGTAAGGTTTTCATGGGCAACCAGCAAGCCAGACGGATGGACGGACATCGTTAGATCGATTTAAAAAGTGACTATCAGTCGATTGGTGTACTTTAAGGTGGGTGCTGAATAATTGTTTCTTTGAGTTACAAACATAATATAACAAAAAAAAATTAATTAATAAAATATGTAATAAGAAAATATTTAAATAAAAATATGCAGTAAAATGCACTTTTCTCAAAATATGCAATAACAAATCGATGCCATTTTGTTACAAATCAGCTAACTCGCAAAAATAATTGATTTTCAGTGTCTCACTAAAAACATGCATTTGCATAAAAGTATCAGCCCTGTTTAACACGGTCTGCAATAATATGTTTGAAATCGGACGAGAAACAAAAATTTGATAAGCGATTAAAAATTTGTAACCAACTTTGAGTTCCCTTAACTTCGGTCCTGTGGAGTATTTTGGGTCTCCCCCTCCAAACTTAATATTACACACTCCTCTGATACGTTTGTACTAAATCTCATGCAAATCCAAGCAGAAGTTACATACACTGGAGCATATTCCTATAAACGCACACTATTTTTTTAAAAGAAAAGGTAAAAATTAAACAAGAAAATATTTAGGGGGCTATAAATTTG
>MINK01173356.1:0-20753 GCA_001735545.1 Phormia regina
AATATTATTATTATGATATTGTGATTATTTCAAAAAAAAAAAAAAAAAAATCTTACAATCGGTTATAAATTATAAGCCAAAGGGCATTCAAATTCAAACAAATAAATTCTTGTGTTATGTACTACACGCTTTTTTCCAATAAGAAAAAGATAATAATAAGTAATAAAAAAACTACTGATTTTGTCCCGATGTTTATAGCAACATGTAACATCAGGTCATTTTTATAATTTCAGACATTAAGGTAGTTCTAATTGTGACTATATAATTCATAAAAGTTTTCTCAAATACTTACATTTATACATACTTTATATATACTATATACATTGCAACGACTTTAAGAGAAATCTTTATAATTTATTTATAACAAAAAAAAAAAAAAAAAAAAAAAAAAAAAAAAAAAAAAAAAAAAAAATAAAATAACCAAATTTTCATAGAGTCAACGAAACTCTACATTAAGTAGTGTCAAAATAATCAATAAAAATTTTTGTTATAATAAGATGTAGTTTTAAAGTTGTTATATTTCAATATAATTAACAATTTAAATGTTTAATTAAATATAATATTGCTTAAGGCAGGGACATTTTTTACTTTTTAGTCTTCAAATTTTCATTAAACATTTAATTCATATAATTAACAAATAAAATAAATAAGCCTCAAAGTTAAACAAACTTTTAATTGAAAAAATTATATTTTTCCGAATATATTTTACTTTTTCTTATTCATAATCTTATTCATTAGTTCTGTTAAAATTTTATTTGATAATATTAATATATTTAACAGGGAATTAATAAATAATAAGTATTTAACATCTCTATAATATAATTTTTTATTTTCTTTGATTGGTATTACCTGGAAAAAACTTTGAAAATTTAGTGAGTCATTAAGACTTTCAGACTCTTTTAAAAACGTCAGATGTTCTTTTATAATTATAACATTTCCAGTTGATTTCTTTAAAGAATTAAATGCTAAAATAGAACTTAAACTATACAAATCAATATTTTAGCTATAAACAATATAAAAAAATTAAAATGTTTCCATTTAAAAAACACAATAATTAATTATCTGGACTATAAAATATCGATCCTGAAATTTGAAGTACTTTAAGCAAAAATCATTGAAATTATTGGAAATATTTTATGAAAATATTATAATATTTTATTTTTAAAATATATAATAACACCCAGAAGTTAGTTGTTAACAAAGCTTAACCCCTTTGAAACGTCTACGCACCTGTTGTTTGAAATTGATTAACTATGATAAATTTTTGTAGTTGGTATTTTAAATACAACAACATAAGTAACATTTTAGTATAAAAGATTCACAAAGAAAAGAGAAAAAAATACAAATAAAAAATGTCATATATAATGCTGGAAACTAAATAGATACCTATAACGATACACTCAATACAACAATAAAAATAAATAATAGTAAAATTAACAGAAAAAAAAAAAAACAGAATCATCTTCAACATTGTATACGACATCGTGATCTTTTAAAAAATAATACAAAAACAAAAGGTCACTCACTAAAAAAAATAATTCAGCTCCATTCTAGAAAAAAAAAAAAAAAAAACATTTAGTGGTATGTAAATTGTAGTCTAAAAATTGTAGCATCGTGAACTGTCAGAGTAAAAAAAAAATAAGATTATGAAGTCTGCATCTCGTTCGAAGGACCATCAGCAAATTATAATCGACAGGCCCCAATAGGCTATATATTGCAGAAAATATGGACAATGTCTTGATGATTTGACACAGTCTTCGATGACCCATATACGATAGCTCCGAATAAACGTTGGTGACGTTGGACTGAGCGACACGTCATGCATATTTTCGTCAACCATATATCGGCTGTTATCGAACCATCATATATGTACGACAATTTAGTATATTACAGTCACCGAAAATGGGGTAAGATGACAATATAGGTGACTTTTAATCAAACATGTCCTATACATGCATTTTCTTTACAACACCTTCGACGAAAATTTCGTTAATGGACATGTGTCCTGCTGGGGCTTTAATCGATAACGAAGCACATAATTTAAAGATACTTTTACTTATATTTATTTACATCACAAAGTCTTTTTTATAAGTCTAGAATAGTTTTGGATGTTTAAAAATATAAAATATTTTCAGAATAGAGCTGATTTATCAGTTAAGTGGTCAATATCTAAAGAATCAAAACACACGCACATTTAAAACAAATACATAACATCTTTTTAAAAAATGTTTTTTTTTTTATTTTATTTCGACAACAAAATATTGTTTTATTATAGTGTTGTTTTGTTGCTGTGTATTATTTTATAGATTGGTTTGCTTTTTAGAGGAACAAATAGATTTTTATTATATCTTCCACTTTAAAAATAAAATAATAGTTTTGAAGAATAAATAAAGAAATAAATACTATAGGAAACAGGTATCGATTTCGAAATAAAACTTAAAAAGCTTTAATAAGTTAAGATTGATTAAAATTCATGAACTCTGCCAACTAAAAGACAAACAGGAATGAAAATAATGTCAAATTATCATCATGTGCACATCAAAGTTGTTAAAAAAAAAAGGAAACTGGAACTATTCATCAAATAAGATCCACGAAGCAGCCCTTAACATATAGTTTTCATTGCACATTAATTAAAAAGTAGCAAAAGTTTTATTTGAGTCCTGTAACACAACAATAGTAAAGATCATTATCAAATATTACATGAAATTTCTATCAAATTCAAACATTGCTTAAACTTTGCAGTTCTAATAAAGCAGGTGCTTTAACTAAATTTTCCCATGACACTGATCGCGCGATCGCAAAAAAAACAAAAAGAAAACAAACAAAAAAACTCGCGTAACTGTCACAATATTAAAGAAAGAAAGATATAAAAAAAAACTTCCATAATTTGTTAAAATGCAATTATGGGAATTATGGAAATATTTTCTCAGTTACTCTTTTCTAAAATCTAACTGTTTTATTTTTGATTATAACACTATATTGCTCTAAGATTGTTAAAGAATATAACAATAAAATTAAACGGTAAATGTCATTTTGATTTTGACAGAACAAAAGTAGTACTCTTTTCTTTGGTATTGTTTGTCATCAATGAAAAGAGTTGCAAGCAAAACAATTTTGCTCTAAACACAGTGACTCACAAAAGGTTGAATAAAAAAGAAAAACAAACAATAAACTTATAAAACTGTTGGCAGATTAATATCATTTGGATGATTATTTTTGACATCACATCATTTTCCAATTTTATGTTTAAGTACATACAACCATATCACTTGATAATCAGGTTGCCTCATCTCGCTTAATGGTTGTGCAACATGCAGATAGAAATGCATTTAATACATACGAATGAGTAAAAAAAAACGCAGGTGTATATTGTTTGTTTGTCTAAATTTCATTTTGTTATGGAATCCTTAATGTTACAAGTAGAAAATATTAATGTTATCCTTTCTCACGGCATTTAAGCAGTTTTATTTTGCCTTAAACAACTGAACAATAAACAACCCTTGCTTTGTTGTATATTTAATATATTTGATAGTGGTTCCCTAAGTTCCTTTTAGACTTGTTTAACATTCAACTAAACAAGTGTCATTAACCTCTAACACCTTGTTTTTGTTTCTTCTTTTTTTTTTTCCCCATCTTTTGTTTGTATTCGTATAAATTTCAGTCTCTATTGAATTGAATAAAAGGAGACCATGATGTCAAGCAAATATTAATGTGAGAAATGTTATGAAGTGAATACCAACAACAACAACAAACATCTATGCTATATCTACATCATACTCCTCTGCTCCTTGTTTAAAAAAAAAAAGAAAATATTATGTATATGTTTAAGTCTGTAAAAGTGTGTTTGGAATTCAAATTGTTTTGAGTTTGTTAGAGGAATTTTATCCTTTTTCTTTTTTCTCTAACATTGTTCAAATGCATTTTTCGTCATACTCAGAAGTTTTTTTCTGTTGCGCTGCTTCAAAATTCATATTCAAACGCAAATTTTTGTTAAGGTTCTTTCTTTCTTTTTGTTTGTGTGTATGCTGGTATTCGCAAGGAAGAAGTGAGGTGGTGTGAGTGTGTGTGTGTGATGTGTGCGTTTGTATTGCACTGTTTGCATACCAAATAAGTGTGGTAATGTTTGTTCGTTTTTGCCTAGTTGGCTTTCAACTCAGAAAATTCAATACAAGGTTAACTATTTGTTTTGACGATGATTCCCATTTGTAACGAGGTCGCTTCGTTTGTATATATTATTTTGCTTTTTGTGTATGTGTTTTTTATTCTTTGGTTTTGTTGTATGTAGCATCCACATGAAAACAGGACATTCATTTGGTAATCTATGCACGCATATGTGATGATATCTTTTTTTCTTTTGTTTTTTTTTTTTGCGATTTCTTGGTTTTATTTTGTGTTCCAAAGCCATTTTTCATTTATTTCATCTCGGAGAGAAATAGATGATTTTTTCTCAGTATGAAAATGCGCTTGCTTAGGATAACGATAGAGGTTGCCAAATGTGAAAAGAATTTTGCCAACTTTTTGGAGGTTTATTTCGTGTTCAATTATTCTCTAAAATTAAATAATTGTTGTTGTACTCGATTTTGACCTTTTTATATGAATTTTTTTTTTTATTTCATATTATCAAAAATCAGGAATCTACAAACAAAATGCACTTAAGAAATCTTAAATACGTTTTTAATCCTAAGCCGGTGTTAGGCAGATCTGGAGCGGGACATGTCAGCATAGTATATAAAGTCCAATTCAACGGTCGGACACTATCCTTGGCTGAACAGACGGATTACGTCGGAACAACGATTGACTTTGGTGCTACTCCCGTTTTGGCATTGCCTAGCAGGGACCTCTGGGTGGGAGCAGATAAGCTCTACGGAGGGTGTGCGGTCTTTACGGACGGCTCGAAGATGGAAGTTGGCACTGGTGCAGGTGTTTACTTTTTGAGAACTGATACCAGACGAAGTTATAAATTGTCTGACAGTTGTAGTGTCTTTCAGGAGGAGATTCTTGGTATTTATAAGGCTCTAGGTTTGATTGAGGGGAATGTTGAACGAGGGTCTGAGATCACTATCTTTGTGGATAGTCAGGATGCGTTATTGGTCCTGACTAGTCTGTTTGTTAGATCCAGATTGGTACTTGAGTGCAGGAAGGAATTGAGAAGGTTAATGAATTCCTATATGATGACTCTGTTGGGTTCGGTTCCTGGTCATTGTGACATTCATGGCAACGAAATAGCCGATGAGCTAGCTCGCAATGGCTCGGAGCTGGATAGGTCTTTCATAGAGTCATTTGTAAAGATTCCAATTGGGTCCTTCGTGTTGTCCAGGGAATGGACTCTGGACAACACGAATCGAGCGTGGAATAATAGATCGGACTGCAAAGTTTCTAGAGCGCTTTGGCCTAACTTGAAACCGGCAGATTCAAAGTATTTCTAGGCATGAGTCGTGGCAGTCTTAGAGTTATAATAGGCATGGTTACTGGTCATTTCTCAATAGGGAACATGATGAGTAAGTGGGACATTGGCACATCAGATTTCTGCAGAACGTGCGATGATGTTGAAGAGCTAGAGACAGTATAGCACATACTCTGTCACTGTGTAGGGCTTCAGCGAAATATGTTGAAGTGGTTTGGAATCCACACACTACACGATCTAGGTGAGGTTAATAGTAAAGGACTTGTTAACATCATAGGGTTTGTAATGGAAATAAAGTGGCTTAGGAACAATCACAACTGATTGTTTCTTTTTTGGTTTAGGTTCCACAATCTTCTTCTTTTCCTTTCTCTATATTAATAGCCTATCTATATTTATCTATTTCTTTCTGTCTTCCAAAAAGGGATCACAATGGGCCGTTTGGCCTCTGGGTGAAGGCGTGAATACGCCACCTTTTCAAACCCACCCTTTCTTCCACACATTTGATTTCGATCTGACTAGTAGTTTAGGAGATACGGATTATCAGTGAATATTTAAAAAAAAAAACTTAAATTGAGTAGCTAAAATAAGTGGATATGGCATCGTTTGTTTAGCCCAAAAAGCTTTTGATATTAAATTTTGGAAATATTTTGTTTTCCTAAAGCTTTTGCCTTAGAGAATTTTGTATAAAATTTCAATAAGGTCCCGAAGGATTTGGAAATAATGGCGGAATTAAATAATCCATAAATTTGTTAATACAACTAATATATTGTTTCATAATTCTCACGGTTTCCTTAAAGATCATAATATAATTAACTATAAAACTGTTAAAGGAAACAAATAATTTGGCAACTCTTAAAACAACGCATGTCCAAAGGACCATTAGTCTCATTGCAACAAAACCAATAAAAGGCATCTCATAAATACAACAAAATCATACAAAAATTTCAAGAGCATACGCATTTATAACATATAAATTCTCTTTCTAACGACATCCTCGTCATCATTATGGGTTCAAATGCAAGTTTTTCAAACTCTCTTTTGCTCATTCATACAAAACAAAATTCTTCTACTAGTTCGTTTGTTCATTCATATATCCATTGCGCCATCATGTTTATATGTATGTGTGTAAGAGTTTGTAAGGATTTTGTGCTTTTGATATTCTGTATGCATCGCATGTTTTAAATGTCCTGTGACTCGATATGAATTATTCAAAAAATATATATTTTGTTTTTTGTTTTTTACTTATTTATTTGGTTGAACTACTCGTATGTAGGGAAGAGTAAGTGAATATGTGTTTGTAGTCGAGCAAAAAAATAATGGCAGCCAGACAAGTTAAACAAATTCTAGCAAAAATATCTAACAAATACATACACAAACATACATAACCACGCCAAGGACGAATATAGCGCGGCATACTAAATAATATATACAAACAGTTATATATAAAAAAATACAACAAAAATAATTTACTACTGGAAGGAGTTAAGACCTGCATACAAATTATGAGCATAAAGTTTAAAGAAGAAAGTAAAGATGTAAGTGTAATAGTACGTACATATGTATTTGTTAAAGTAGCCTATCTAAGAGCAGCGTTTCTCAGTTAGTGGGTGTGTATTGGAGTAAAAGTTGCAGTCACATCAATATGAGTTAAGCGTATAGCATGCATGATGAGTTAGTTCTTAACTGTAGTAGGATTTTTGTTCTGCTGCCGTTAAAGTTTGTTGGCAGATAATAATAATAAAAATGATCCTTTTTGATAGGATTTTAAGTATAAGAATATAAATGCAAGTTTAGCAGCAGCTCACTTAAAATGTGAATAAAGTCATAAACTATAAAAAAAGCTTAAACATACACTCATACTTTCACAACTGAATAAAAATGACGAGGACTCTGACGTCGAATACCATAAAGAATAAAGTTAGCAGCAAAAGCAGCAACAATAATATTAGTGACGTTGTTGTCATAGCTGTGTTGTTGCTGTAGTCGTCATCAAAAGTGAAAGTCAAGGTTAATCTGTGTCTGTCTGTCTCTGTGTTGCAACAGGAATATAAATTCAAATATAAATAAAAATATACAAACAACAATAAAACATATATATATTTGTAACAAATAATAAAAAAAAAATTGAAATAAAATATTTCTTTTTTTTATTTTGTTAAACTTTTAACAATAAAACAAATATAAAATAAAAAAAAGAATATATAATATAAAGTGAAGTAAAAATGACATAAAAGTTGATGTCATGTCACAACAGGCACAACTCCAAACAATAAAAATTAACAACATATAACAAACATAGCAACAACATAACATTTAAACTTTATGACCGACTGACAACCAATGCCACCACGTTCTCCAAATGCATTAAACTTATTTCAAACAATTTCAAATTGTGGAACAGTCTAATTTTTGTTGTTGTTGTTGTTATTACTTCTTAACAAAAAAATCTAGGCAGGCTCTGTATGTATGTCTAGTAATAGAAGAAAAGAAACAAATGTTTTTGGTTGCTCTTTTTAATAAATATTATTCTTGTTTTTTTTTTTTTTTTTTTTTGTTTTTTTATTCGTCAGCCACCAGACAGTGTGGGTGCTTCGTTTCAAAAGCTTTGACAACCAGAGCGGTGTGGCAGTTTGTGTACGAATTACATTTTAGAATTATGGTGCCAGTTTGTTGCAAGAAACAAAACATTATAAAATCCAAAAGACTGCATTTTAAATATACGGGTCGGTTACTTCTTGCAATAACTTTAAATGTGGGTCATTTACTGGCTGTTGTTGTTGTTGTTGGTTTTTCCCTTTATACCAACTGTTGCTGTTGCTAGCAATAAAATTTATGATTTTTAGTGTTTACAATTAGTTAAAACCTTGAGTTTTATTTTGCGGTTATTGTGAGTTTTCATTTTGTTTAACTTGTAAAGGGCTTTAAAAGTTTAAGAAAAGAAATTTTTTAATTGTTAGATTATGGGTAGATACATACATATAGTGATAGTTCTAGGATTGAAATTATCCTATAAATTATATACAATATTCATTAAGTTAAGCTGGGTTCAGAGTAATCGAATAGTTTACCAAAATGACGTAACCACTATATGAAAGATTTTCTAACTCCTCCATTTTAATGGGAAAATATTTTTCACTTATTATAAATCATAGCGAAAATTTTACCGAATATTGTTTGACCCTGTTTTTTCAGTAGAATTCTGCATTTTCCCTCCCTATTTATATTAATCCCTCAAAAATACGATTTCAAGAATTCATTTGCAAAATAATATTAATATTTAAATTGAAATAAAAATAAGATGTCCAATTGAAATTTTTCCTTAATATAGGTAGACAATGTCCTTAATTCAAATAATTAGAAAAATTGCCATTTTTTTTACCAAAATGCCCCAAAAGTCAATTTGTTAAAAACATCTACCAGAAAATACTTTATGAATGCCTGGCATAATTTTAAAATTTGGCAACAAAATATGTTTAAATAATTTTCAAAATTGACAAAGTTTGGATAGGACAAGAGTTAAGACATTTGCCCTAACCTTTCCCGAATTATTTATTCACTAAATACTTCCACTTTTTTTTTTGGGGGAAAAATGCCCAACAAAAAAATGTATAATAGTATAATAGTTTCAATATAACTTTTAAACGGATTCTTATTCTTATATGATTTTTGCAGCAATATTATTTAGAAATTTGTAAAAAACTTTGTGAATATTTAAAAAATTAAAAAAAAAAAAACAAAAAACTGTAGCTCGACCTGTGAATCTCCAAAAGCAAAAGAAATAATCTATACATGTTAGGGCATTTTGAAGGCGTTTACAAGGACTATATATGTATATAAAATATTTCTTTTGAACCATATCATACATTTTTAAATATGCCATACCCGAGATGAAAAACTTTGGAGGACTACTAACTACTTCTCCTGACCAGCTAGCAATTTGTACTCCTTTAAAAAAACTCAGGCACATCCTAAATCTGATTATGTAAAATTTTATTGAGATATTTCTAACGGTTTACAAGTTACAGAATTATTACAGAACTGATTTGTGCCTGGATATATGTTTCGTTTAGTATAAAGTTGTCTAAATCCTTCAACATAGTACTTTTTACACTTTTAAAAACCTTCTTATTATTTTCCCTCTATATTGATATTTCTTTTTGAATGATTTTTGTATTACAAATCTATTAAGCCATAGAATATCATAACAAATCTATGGAACTAGTTCTTTTAAGTAAAAAAATGATATAAAAATTAAAACACTTACAACTAAATTAATGACGTTTTCCACTTTAGTGACCTTGTAAATCAGTTAAGAGAGAAAAAAAATCTAAAACAAATTAACGATTTTTGTTAATTAAAATTTATGAGATTTTCGTTTGATATTTTGAAAATAGTCATAAAATGTCTCACGCACAACAAAAACAAAAAATCACACAGAAAAAAACTCGCATTAAGAAAAAAAAAAAAAAAAAAAAAAGAAAAAANNGATTAGATCGAATGAACGAATGTTAAACAAGTTAAAGAAAAAAAAAAAAAAAAAAACATTTAAACCAAAGATCGCACTAACGATTGATCAAATAAAAATCATAATGTTTTTGTGTTATTTTTTTATTGACTCTAACTAAAATCAAATGAACTTTAACGACATTTTTGTGTTTTTTTTTTTGTATTTTTTTATGAGAAAGTTGCTCATTTTATTTCCAACTACCAGCAGCTTATAAATCACATCGATATTCATTAAATACTTTAACAAAAACAAAAAGCACTGAAAACAAATTGATTGAGAGCATATTCGTGACATGTTAGAGGTGGAAATTTTAGTCATCATAGTCTATTATTATGATTAAAAAAAAAAAAAAAAACAACACAACACACATTCCAAACAATAAACCTACAAAGTACCATAACCAAATATTATAAAAAGATAAATTGTTGCCATTTGTTGTACATCATAATGATTTTGTTCATAATGTTATTGTGTTTAGAGCATCCTATGGTTCTCTTTTTCTGTTATTTTCTTGTTCAATGATAATTTCAACTTAATTTGTGACAAGATCAACAAGTTCAAAGTTGTTTCACTTAATTGACCTCGACTCCCAGAGGCTTTCTTCTCATGTGAGTATTTTAACAACATGCATACTGTTTCCCTAAAGACAGATAGACAGACGGACGGACGGACGAACAGTCGGCCTTCTGTGTCGTCAGACACTTGTAACATATCTTCTTTTTCAAAACGTTTGTAATTTATTTTTGCTGTCCCCCTTTAAGGCCCCTTTTTGTTTTTTGTAACACAAAAGCTGATACATGTAAATGATCAGAACATCAGCTGATGCTGTGTACGCATTGCACATTTGTTTATCACTAAAATGTATCTTGCGATCGAACAGGGCTTTTAAAGTCTTTATTGTTTAAATTGTATTTTATTAGATGAATGTGTGATAAGTTTGATCGTTACATTATATATTTTAATTTCAAAAATATATAAATTGAATGTTGTATTAATAGTAGTAGTAGTAGTATTAGTAGTAGTGGTGCATTATTAAATCATATGCTTAGTGATCTTTATGATCATGTGTAATAACGGTTTGACTGAAATATAATTCAAAGACATTCAAAATTTGCTTCTTACTATCAAAACCATTTAACCAACGTGATTGTCATCAGTGTTGTAGTTATCTATTTTATCAGGAAATCCACTGTCTCAAAAGTCTTTGGATGGACTTCAGGCTTTATTTGAACGGTCACAGTTTTCATGGATATAAAATAAATAAAAGCGGAGTAGTCATTATTTCCCCAAACAAATCTAAATTTTGTCATAAGCATCAGGATCACTTTTATTTTTAGAACGATCATTGAAAAAGTAACTCAGATTCTATAAAAAAAACTTTGAAGCTATCACCTTTCTCAACATTAAATGATCTTCCATGAAAACATTACTTTATATTTGACTATAAAAACTAATGTATATTAAAGCTCTAATTGAATTATAACTACTATGAACCAACGTCATCATCATCATTATAGTCTTTAACAACATTTTTATCAGATGAAACGTAAAATAAATTTCTTTGCTCTCATTCGTTTAGGAAAATAGTGATCGTCAATAAAATGGAATGGAATGGAAAATTATTATGTTTTGTTACAAATTTTAAACAAATTTTCACGTATTTGGCGCTTAAATACACAATTCCATAATTGGTGGGTAATTGAGACAAATGAAACATATTAATTCCTTTAAAAAAATTCCTTAAAAGAATTGATTTCATTCGATTAAATAAGTTTGTAGTTTTCATTTTATATCATTTTGTTTTTATAAATTTTTAATGATCGACACGTGCCTGGCAAATCAAAATCATTAATATTGGTTTGCTGGCTGGCTGGCAGGCAGGCAGACAGGCTGAGTAAAATGTTGGATGGATGTGGCTAGATAAACACGGCATGCCTCCAAACATCTTGTGACATCCGATAATTGGAAACGGCTACTGTATGACTCTGCTGATCTACCTTCACTTATGTGACCTAATTTTTTTTCGCTGGCAATTTTTTTTTTTTTTTTGAATTTTCTTTATCTTTTTACTTTTTTTTATTATACAATAACAAAGAGTTTAAAAAGTTTTTAGTAATAAAATTACAACAAGATCATCTTCACTGAGCTTTTAGTTTTATATAGCAATTTCTTTATTTATTTATTGTATTTTTTGTTGTTTAGTTTGTTTTGTTGCATGTTGTGCAGCAAAAAAAAAAAAAAAAAAAAAAAAAAAAATGCATTCAATGCTTGTTATTCAATTAATTTCATTTCTTTTAAATATTTTAGTTTGCGATACCGATTTTGTCTTTTGTGATTGTTCTGTTTTTGCTCTGGTTTTGATCGCGTCGCACGTCTTAATATTTTTTCCTTATCACTGGCATTAAATATAAGTTTCTATGATACAATTACAACAATAATAACAAAGAAAACGACAACGTTATAGTTGATGATGATTGACTTTGAGTCAGTGCGTGTTTTTGAGTAGTCGTTTTCGTTGTCGCCGCCGTCTTGATCATCATCATCATCATCATCATCATCATCATCGTCGTTGTCGTCATCTTTGTTGTATTGTTAAATTTTATGTTGCATCAATCTGAACTATTAACCCAGTTTCTTGAGAGTGTTCATATGTATTTTTGTATGTGTGTGTATATTGGTATTTGCGTGTTTTTTTTTCGTTCTCTAGTTGTTGCCTGAGTTCATGTTTGTGGTCATGGGGGCAACCCTTTTTCTATTCAATTAAAAATATTTTATAAATTAATAAATCATGTTTAAGTTTGAGTAGTTGGAAAGAAAGTAAAAGCTTTCATTTTTAATGTTGTTGTTGTTGTTTTTTTTTCTTCAATTGACCCAAATTCCAAGTCACCTGTTGCATATACTTTACTAAAGGTATCTTTATAGAAAAGCATTCTGTTGATATGGCACCCATTATCCACTAGATTTAGAGCATTGATAGGAACAAAGAGAGTATATATAAATTGATTGATCGATCTGTATAGAACTGAAATTAATGTTCTTTTATTTTTGTTGCGATTTATCTATTTATTTTGAATTTTTAAGTTTTAAGCGAATACACTCTGTTCCTGAGCACTATGGGTGCCTGCCAATGTTTTAGAGCAATCTAAGATAATGAGTGTAATTTTCTTATTCAAATGTTATGGGCATTTTTACTACGTAATGATAATTAGTTAAGTTTGAACATTTGGGATAATTTAAATTCTTGTTGTATCTATCTCCAGATAAACACTCTCTATTATGATCATAAACCAACATTCAAATTAGTTAAAATATTTATACTAAAAATAATTTAAGGCATGTGTATACTTGTATTGAAAGAAAGAAATCTAAACCTCTACCAACAATAGTAAAATATCCTTTGATGGTCAGTTTTGGTTGCATTGTTTCAAGATGCGAAAAGAAAAAACTAAAGCTTTCTTTTGAAATACAAAACAATTTTGTCATATTTTTTCTTGCAAATATTTTGTTTGGTTCTTATTTCAGTTTTAGTTATTTTGTTATTTTGTTTAAAACATGTTTAAGCCATAAAACATTTGCTACGCATTTTTGTTTTGAAAGGAGAAGCAGTTCGTGGAAGTCTCGTGTTTAGCACACGTCTTCTTTGCGTAAATTTTCTGCTACATTTCGAACTGAAAACTAACAAAGAAATAGGAATATGTTGAGGAAAGATTATGTGATGAAGGAAGAAAACAAAAACAGGCGACAAAGACGGCAAAGATGAAGAATCTGCGCATAATCTCTCAACTTAAAAGTTGAAGGCGGTTAACAGGAAAAAAAGAGTCAAATAATAAAAAAAAAAAATAAAACCAACAACAAAAACTAAAATACAGGCGGCATTTTACTTTGTATCGCAATTTCATTCGCAATGCATTCAAACAAAACGGTACCGCTTTCTTTTGTCTTTTTGTCAGTTTTTTGTATTTGTTTTTATATTTCATTTAGTTTAGTTGATTCCCTCCGTTATTCAAACTAAAACAAAAGCAGCATCAAATGGACAGACAGACAGACAGACAGACAGACAGACAGACAAAAATTCTGATTCTTTTACTTTAAGATTTGGAATTCGTTTGTTTCAAACTGACAAAAACTTAAAAAAAAAAAAAACTAAAAACAGTTGATGAAGCCTCTGGCGAGTGCCAAGGTCAAAAAGTTTTCAAAGGTTTCAATATGATTTTATTATTATTATTTTTTTTTTTTCATTTCAACAGAAAACTGTTAAAATTTATTTATATTGTCTTCCTTCATATTTTTTTTCTTAAAAGAAGAGTGTTAAAACTGTTTTACAAATACGTGCCAACTTGACTAGAATGTTTGTTCTTTTTATTACATTTTATTAAAATAAAATTACCATCAAGTTTGAATGTAAAGAAAAATCCATTTAGTCAACCGTAAGTTTAACCAAAAATCCTTTTGTGTTAATCGTGTTGTACTGCTGCTGTTGTTGTGTGTCATTTGGCATAAAAATATTAACATTTTGATTTGGCTGGCATTATTTTGCGGTTAAAAAAAATGTTTTTGTTGGAAATTTTTATAAAAAATATTTTCCTTGTCCATAATGATGGCTTTAATTCTTACGGGACTTGCGGTATGTTGTTTATATTGTCTGTCCGTCCAGACAAACGTCTATTTGGCTCTATTATTCTCAGCCGTATTTGGTATTTAGTGTTTAACTAAAACATGTTTTGATTTTGTGTTATTTTGAGTGAAATTATTAACGTTCTTGTTACTGTTATTGCAACTTGTATTTGTTTTTATTTTTATATTTTTCTTGATTTTTGTGTCGTGTTTGTTGCAAGAATACGAGTACAATATTTTTGTAAAAATTTTGCATTTAATAATTTGATGCTTTTTTTTTTGCAAAATTGCATTAGTTTGTATAATTTTTTTTTCTATGATGGTAGAGTATTTGTTGTGTTGGATGAGAAGAGACAGGGTTCGAAATAAATATTTGTTTGATCTCGCAAAAGCTAGTTAAGTTTTATAAAAATATATATATCCGTATTTTAAACTTTAGTCCTACTTCCCAAAAATGTTTACTTTTGGATCGAAATGGAAACATTATAAAACTTATAACTTAATATTTATAATCCCAGGAAAAAAGGAACTGAAAAAGATCTGAAAAGGTCAAGAATTTAATATTGTTTTATCATTGGAAGAGAGTACTAAGTGGTGAAAATGAGCTACAGAAGTTCTTTTTATAACCCATGGCTGTTATTGGTAGGATGTACTTCTTTTATACTTCTTATTCGTTTCTTTTGTAGTACTTCCCTTTATATACAATTATTAAACAAAAATTTGGCTTTAGCTTTATAAAAGGATAATAAAAATGTATTAAAATTTATAAAATATTAGTTTTCTTAGAAATTATTAAGCATTTTGTGAAATTTGATTTATTGTTACTTTTTTTGGAAGTAGTTATTAAAAACTTCCAAAATGTTTAAAATATGCACTTTTTCCCACCTTTAAAGTGGCGAAAATGTTCTTTTTTAGAAGCTATTGAACGTTTTTTTGCTGGGATCTAATCTCTATAATTTAAGCTCTAAAAATTAATGAAATGAATTTTTATAAATAGAAAATTTATCGAAAAATGATTTAAGCAAATGCATAAATGTCGAAAAAAAAAATCGATTTAAAATTTTCTATAAAAATATCAACTTTTATAAAACTGAAATTTATTGAAAATTTTTAAATTATGGAATATTTGCAAAAAAAAAAAAAAAAAAAAAATTGAAAACTTTAAAAGAAAAGAAAAAATTTTACGAAAATTTTCTATAAAAGAGAATTCAGCGAAAGTGTTTTATAAAAAGAAATTTCAACGGTAGTTTTCTTTAAAAGGTAATTTCATAAAAAGGTTTTCTATTAAAAGAAAAAAATTCAAGGAAATTTTTCTGAAAAATAATATTTAACAAAGTTTTCTATAAAAACAATATTCAACGAAAGTTTTCTATAAAAAGAAAATTTAACAAAAGTTTTTTGTTAAAATTCAACGAAACTTTTCTATAAAAAGAAAATTTAACGAAACTTTTCTATAAAATGAAATTTTAATGAAAGTTTTCTATAAAAAGAAATTTTAATGAAAGTTATCTATAAAAAGAAAATTTAACGAAAATTTTCTTTAAATGAAAATTGAACGAACAATTTTTTATAAAATGAAAAAAATAGTTTCTATAAACATAAAACAAGCCAAGCCGAACTCTGTTTCTAACTGAAAGCAGAAAAAATACCTTAAAAAAAACGTAGACCAAAGAAAGATCTTTAACAATGTTAATATTAAAATCAAGCTATAATAACAAATAACAATGGATGCCTAAGTGGCTGGTTAGTTTTCCTTTTATTGTTAATAGAACAGCAACAAAAACTACAATAACAACAGCACTTAGCAGCAACAGTCAAAGTAATAGTCCAAGCTAAAGAAAATCCCAAATCATGTTGCACAATAGTGTGCTACCTAAAAGTCAAACAACATCAAACAGTCAACACCATTCCAACAATAATAACAACGACAACAATATCTACAAAAAACATTTAAAGAAAAGCTCTTATAAAGTCCTTTAAAAATACACTTAATGTCGTCAGTGGTTAAAGAAAAAGGCAGTCTCAATTGCAGCAGCAGCAGCAGCATCATCATCTTCGTCTCCGTCGTCATCATCAGCATCATCATCATTGTCGATCGTGTTGATCGGTGAGCGCCCCTTTTAACAGCAAAATCATGACTCAACATTTACATTGTTCGCTCGTTTTGGAGTTTATTGTTTTGACGGCTACCAAAAAAATAAATAAATAAACCCCAACTATAGCACACAAAAATACATAACAGATCGAGTCAATAACAACAGCAACAAACGAACCAATTCATCCCATTTATACCCCACTCTAAAATCACAATAAGCCAGACTAAAAAACTGGATAAGTTATTGATAGCAAAGAAGAGAGTAAGAAGGAAGAATGTACAAAAAAAAAAAAAAAAAAACAATAACAATAACAACACTAAAAGTTATAATACTCGTAATAAAAACAATCAAATAGGAAGAAGAAGAAAAAGTGCTTGCAACTTGCCAACCAACAACATGCAGCATAAGTTAAAGCTATTTCAGCATCAGAAGCCACTGACAACAGCAGCACTTGAACCCAATTCTTTGGTCACTATAAAAATGTAAAAGAGAGAGAGAGAAAAAAAAATAATAAAAAACTCCAACGATTTAAAAACAAATGAAAAATTATTCAATAAAAATTATTTCGATTTTTACGTTTTGTTTAACAATAAACACTGGTTGCTTGATTTCTGTTGCTGCTGTTGTTGTTGTTATTGTTGGATATGGCTTTGCTGCAACTATTTTGTACTCGTAATAGAATTTGTTGATTTAAAGGTATCACATGACAACAAAAGGATCTGTGTTATAGCTTCCTTTTTCTGCTTCGTTCAATCGTGCTTGCTAATAGTAAGATCAGTAGCTAACTATAGATTTTAGCTTATTGTAGTAATTTTTAACTGGTATTTTTTGCACTATGGGTAGGGATTAAAAATCAAATAAAAAAATTATTTATTAAAATAAAGAACTAAACATATGACTTATAAGTGTCTTAAGTCTAATCTGATATATTATGTATTATATATATTCTGGATTCTTAGAGGGTTTTTACTTTAAGGAAGGGTTCCTGTGTGATATTAAAATGTAGAGGAAGTCTTGGGGAACTTGAACAAGAGCTGGTTATAATTTGGGGACTAAGTCTGGTAAGATGCTCTGTATTATCTCCACCTATTATATAAACTATGTGATATTTGAATGATTGCGTTTAAATCCCAGAAGAATTACTAACTTCGGAATGCATTATTTTCTTTACCTTCATTTCCTTATTTAAGGACTGAATTTTGGTAGCTGCTTATAATTCAAGTAAGGAGCCCACTTTGCAATTTGTGATTATCTAGAACGAATGTAACTACCAAGATCTTTGGATGCTTTTGTTCCCCTAAGTATGCCACCAATCATCACCACATCTCAACGACCCACAGTGCAATTTGCTTGTTTGTTTATTGCAGTTTTGTTTTTGTTTTTGCATTTTGCCGTGGTCTGACAACCAGCCAGTAGCTGAGGCTAAAGTAATCATATTTTGTTGATCGTGAGTTTAAGTGATTGTGGTATAATTTTCGAACATTGGCCAAAACAAAAATGTTGTTGTTAATATTATTATTGTTGTTGTCGTATCAACGAAAAAATCTCCGTTTATGGAAGTACCAAGAATTCATAAAACAATGCAAATAATAAAATAATAAAAAAAATCGAAAACCTAAACAATCGTAAAGTATTGTTTTGTCCTTAAGTCTGTTTGTCTGTCTGTCTGTTTTTTTATCTAAGCTATATAAAGGTAAAGTAATGGGAGTTTTAGCGAAAATAATAAAAGTTTTCTAAAAGAAAAAAAGTTAAACGTTATTAACTCAAGATGTTAAAAGATGAAACGATGCCATGATGAGGAAGAATATTGTGATGTTTTAGTTCCAACTGTGGAGATGATAATGCAACAGCTACTGTGTTTTACTAAATGATGGCGCTTTTCAGCATAATAAAAAATGAAAAAGAAAACTTAAATATCAAACAATATATAATTTTTCTTTGCTGATTTTTTTTTATTTTTTATTTTGTGGCAGCCACTTAAACTTGCTACACATTTTACGTTTTTATTTTTGCTATATAGATGATTGCTTAGAGTTTTATAAAGATTTAAGTACTATTTGACCCACTTACATGACATGGGTTACTGTGTTGATATTGTTGCAGTAGTTGTTTTTTGTAGTAGTTGTTATTATTGTTGTTGTATTGCACGTTTACATCAAATTCACTTGAATTTAATTCCCATTCAATTGACTCAATGCAATTCAAATCTAAACTAGTAGATACATAGATAGTTATTGTGCCAGCTTAAGCACAAATACTTTTAGTTTGCCAAACAGTCAAACTGTCAGACGGTCGTCTTTAACCAGCCCTGCCTTTACTCTCCCCAACAATATCTAACTAGCTGCTGTTTTAAACAGAAGACCGTCCACCAGCCAGTCAATGAGTGCAGCTTTAGAGTGGCTTCCAAAAGTTTTTATTACAATCCACATAAGCGAACATTGTCAGATGACAAATAGTGACACAATGTAAGTTGACACAACAATGGGAGTCCTATGTTATTGTATGTTTCTTGGATTTTTGGAACAGTCAACCAAGCAACTATCCAAACAAACAGTCCGCCAAGATATGAAAAAGATGTTTATTTTTTTTAGAATTCTTGAATCTCTACAAATTTGCAAGTGTATTTTTGTTGTCATTTGTGTCGTCTATTTATTACTGATAAATCACATCACAAAACGGATGTAGTGATTTTCTTTATGTCTTTCTGTTTTTCACTTTATTTTATAGTAAATATTGTGACAATAGAGAAATGCAACGAAAAATTGCGTTTATTTTCTTCTCATTTTTATTTTTCTAAATTTGCGTAAATATAACTAATGATTGTTGTAGTAATTTTGGCTCGTGGGTTTTATTGTCAATGTCTAATGAGGATGATGTTTTTTTTTTATTTTTTTACTTTGCCTCCATAGAACTTTTAAAGAGGAAATAATCAATATGTAAGCGCCTTTAATGAATACATTGTTTGATAGTTGGTGTATTTATGAACTTCCTTTGTTAAATGAATAGAGGGAGGAAATTATGATGTTTTGGTTATACAAAATTAATGGATGACCTGTGAAATGTTCTTATGTAGAAGGGGTTATTTTCATAAAAATGGAAATTTATTTTCAATTTAAATTTGAATTTATAATTTGAGAGTATTGAATATTAAAGAGTGTGATCATATTTACTATAAAAAAAATGTTTATTAAAAACTCTTCTTCTACTAAAAAGTTTTTAAATTCAATAATCTAACTCAGGGCCTGACAAACGAACAGATAGTCATATACCGATAAATTAAATATGAAATGATGTTCCAAAACATTTATATTTTGGGAAATAATTATGTAATCAGTAAAAGATATTGGAATAAAATTGGAAACCTTAAAAGTTTTTGAGTTGATTTGGAGGAGCATAGAGATCCTTAGTTGTTCAGACGGGTAACTAATTGGTGACATCGTGCGTGACAGAATACAATTTTCTTTCATATGAATACTTTGTTTTTAGACCAGGACGGAATTAACTTGGGTATAAAAGTATTTGTTCAATTACCATTAGATTCCTTGTAAAATACCAAACAATATCATACTTCAGAAATTTTATAAATACATTCGATAAAAATATTTTTTGTGGTCCATAACCTCTTTAATATTTCCGATAAAAATCTTAACAGATATGCTGGTGAAGTAAATCTGGTAGGCTTTTATATAACGGTCTCTCCACACATCCCTTCAAAACAAACCATATTAAAACCTTTTCAGCTTCCCAGAAGTTTTTAAAATTTATTTGTAATATTCTCAAAACGCAAAGCTGATATCTGAAAAAAAATTATATTTGTTGTTCACCCTTATATGTATAGATGGGGTTTTACACGGTATTTACCAAATTGGCATCTATACTCCTATGTTACTTAAACTCGTAAAATTACTTTTTAACGGATGGATTTTACAACGACAGGATGGCGAATTAAATGAAAAAAAAAAAACGAAACGAAACTTTTGAGATTATGAGTAATTTGGTACAAAAAATTACAATTTTTCAGTCAATTTTAATACAACTTTATTTATTTAATATTTCAAAAAGATTAAAATAAACTTTTTATATCTAAAGTTTATTTGAATCCAAAAAAAAAAAAAAAAAAAAAAAAAAAAAA
>MINK01173357.1:0-11615 GCA_001735545.1 Phormia regina
GGTTGAAACAGCTGATTGCGATACGATGAATTTTTGTTCACTGGTTGGGCCTTAAATCTTATAAGATAGTTGTGTAGAGAAACCTTATCATAAATGTCTCATAATATATCTTATAATACTAATATTTTAGTCTATACGTGGGATAATTCTCTCAGAGAGCGAATTTGATACTCTATGCTACATATTATGATATAAAAATCTCATGTAAAGACGCTATGTAAGGTCTGATGTTTACCTTTCAGCCGGCTATAGCCGCCGTCCACTTTTTTATGAAAGCCGTCGCCGCCACCGCTCAAATTTTCGGCGCAGGACTCTAATTTACAACTACAATAACAAAAAACAAAACCACGTTCCTTTCTCACAACACATCTCGTAGGGGATTGTGTTTATTTTGATTTTTCTTTTAAAATTGTTAGGAGAAATTATAATTTTTTAAAAAATAATTATTTAAAAGCTTAAAAAACAGATAATCATTTACCATGCCGAAAGTAAGAAGTACTACGGGGGCTCCCCGAAAACAAGGATTCAATAAATCGAATCACTCCATGAATCCAGAAAGGCCAAAATCGGGTCTAAAAGGAGTGGCCAATCCAAGAACTAAAGGCACTATTAAGCGTTTACAAATGTATAGAAATTTTAAGGCCAAAAGAGATCGCACGGGTAAAATTATTACACCAGCGCCATTCCAGGTAAATGATCAAGTGTAATTTAAATTGAATGAAAAATTGAATATAACCATTCTGTATCGTCTTTAAACAGGGACGTTTATCTTCAGGAACTATGGCTAGAGTAGAACCTACACCTAAGTGGTTTAGTAATTCTCGTGTAATTTCACAGAATGCCTTACAAAAGTTTCAGGATGAAATTGGTAAAGCCATAAAAGATCCATATCAGGTGATAATGAAACCCAGCCAGTTGCCGGTCACGTTGCTTAATGAAGCGTCCAAACATCAAAGAGTTCATTTATTGGAAACTGAAAGTTTTGAAAGTGTGTTTGGAGCGAAGAAACAGAGAAAACGGGTTAATCTTAAAGTAAGAGATTTGGAAGAACTGAGTCGTTCTGTAGAAGCTCAAGAAGAACAATACGACGCCACGAAAGATGTGGATCTAGTACGAGAAGAAACCGGTGAGAAAGATGCTCAAAGAGATTGGATCTTTGCTGCTGGCCAGAGCAAACGTATTTGGAATGAGTTGCACAAAGTGGTTGATGCCTCTGACGTTCTACTTCAAGTGCTTGATGCTCGTGATCCCATGGGTACTCGTTCCAAGTATATTGAAGAATTTTTGCGTAAAGAAAAACCACATAAACATCTGTTCTTTATATTGAATAAAGTGGATTTGGTGCCTGTATGGGTAACACAACGTTGGGTAGCCATACTCAGCGCTGAGTATCCTACTATTGCCTTTCATGCTTCTTTGCAGCATCCTTTCGGTAAGGGAGCTTTAATCAATCTCTTCCGGCAACTTGGTAAACTTCATATGGACAAGAAACAAATTAGCGTTGGCTTCATTGGTTATCCCAATGTGGGTAAGTCATCCGTGATCAATGCTTTAAGATCGAAGAAAGTATGTAATGTAGCTCCAATAGCTGGAGAAACAAAAGTCTGGCAATATATTACTTTGATGAAACGTATATTTTTAATTGATTGTCCTGGTGTTGTTTATCCTTCGGCTGAAACAGACACTGAAAAAGTTTTAAAAGGTGTGGTAAGAGTGGAATTGGTCACAAATCCAGAAGACTACGTGGACACTGTTTTAAAGCGAGTTCGTCCAGAATATATCAAAAAAACCTACAAAATTGATAGTTGGTCATCAACATTGGATTTCCTCGAGCAAATGGCCAAAAAAACAGGCAAACTTTTGCGAGGTGGAGAACCTGATATAACTGTTGTGTCCCGCATGGTGCTTAATGATTGGCAAAGAGGAAAGTTGCCATTTTATGTAGCTCCGGAAGGGTACGAAATTCCAAAGTCCAAGTATGAACAAAAATCACAAGAATCATTTGAAAAAGCTGAAGCGGCCGCTGGCAAAACTGGTAGTGATGAGGATGATGCGAAATCCGAAGCACCTACCTTTGTTAGTGAATCGGTCAAAAAGGCTAGAGAATTTAAACAACTACAAGATTTCCGCAAAATCAAAGTAGGCATAGAGTTTGTGGAAGACGACATCAAAGAATTGGATAAAATCGATTTGGAACTTTTGGCTCAGCAAAAGGAGGAAAGAGCTGCTCGTAAAAAGGCCCGTTTACAGAATCCAACGGGCGACGATGAAGACTCCAGTGATGGTGCAAGTGATTTCTATTCTGAGGACGAATACGATGAAGATTTAGAAAAAGTGGTGCACAAAAAAGCAGCACCCAAAAGAAAACAAACAGTAGCAATAACTTCTTCTGGTAAATTTAGAGTTGAAGATCAAATCGAAGATTCTGATGATTCCGATGGCGGTAAGATAACAGCTGTGCCAGCAAAGAAAAAATTAACTGCCAAACAAAAGAGAGCCTTAGAACGCCAGCAAAAGCGCAAGAAAGTTGGCAGTAATTTCTACGAGGTGGCCAATGTTAAAAATCGCAATCGTAACAAAAAGAAAAAAGATTAATTACGTGCAACTAAGTAATGCTAACAATATTGGTACAATAAGGTGTTTTATTTTATCATAATCATTAATCTTTTACTCTATAAATATTTTAATTTTAATCATTAAATAAACAATTAAAACTTAAAAAAACGTACAATTCAATTTTCAATTATCATGATTATCGTGTTTCTTTTTTTGGTGCTTACGACCCACCAGATCATACTTATTATTATCCTCACAACCATGAGGCTCGTCTTCACTGCCACTGCTTATTTCTGAATCGCTGGATTCATTGTACGGTCCCAAACCAGGTAGTATGGCCACGCACTTAAAATTACCCTTATCAAACTTATCCGTTTGAATACAAGGCAAATCTTTGATATCTTTTACCTGATGGACATTAGTTGTTGAAGTTTTCTCTTCATTGTTGTCCAATTTGACTTGTTTGTTATTATCAGTCGCAGGAGTTTTGACCTCCCCATTTTTCCTTTTAATACCAATACCCAGCAGGGATTTTTGCGAGAGTCGAGCTGTTGACGTATTAGATGTTTGAGGTTTTATTTTAGTTTTAAGATCGATTTGTAGTTTCTGCAAATATTAAGAGTGAATATATAAAAATTAAAAAAATGTTAATTAAACAAACTTAAATTAACCAATACCTTATCAACCGATTCCTCTTGAAGTGTTGCAACTCTTGAACGAAAATCTTGAAGTTCTTGTTCTTCCTCCAACATCTGTTTCTTTTCCATGTCCATTTTATTTTTATCCACTAACTCTAAAAACTGAACTTCATCATCGTCTAATCCTCTTATTAGATTTTCTAAAGAAAAAAAGGTACTTTTTTTAGAAGAGTTTCAGCCGTATTCAAAATAATGTACGCTTTATAAAGGTTTACTAACTTTTTTCTTATGGAAATTTATATACAAAAAAGTTAGTAAGCCTTTACCAAACATACATTATTTTAAATTTGTATGTAAAACTCACTTAGCTTGTGTGCTTCCTCATATTCCATATCTTTTTTCATTTTTTGTTCCTTCAAACGCTCAAATAGTGAACGACCATCATATGGCTCCTCGGGACGTTCTAAAATGTTTAAAAACATTTATAAATCATATTATTTAATTTTGATTCATTATTGAATCTACCTAAGGGTTCATCAGGCTTTCTGACCTTTTCCCATTCCTCCTGTCGGCGTTGACGAGCTTCATTTAATTCCGATTCTGTTACAAAACCCGAACTCATGATTTACAAAATTTCTTATTCTTTACAATTAATAATAGTATTTTTAATCAGTATATTTTTCAGATTTTTTTTCTTTAAAAAACAAGAAAAAACATTGTATGCTTCCCAGAGCCCTGCGCCGAACATTCTTAGCTGCGACGCGGTTATCTAAAAATTGTCGGAGGCAGCTTAAAATCGTCTGTTAGCCGGGTGGTAACAAGTCGTCTTCACGTAACATGAAATATTTAACATTAACACTAACATCATGTTACTGTTAATCGTTCAATTTGATGTAAATGTTAATTTTTTCGGTGTTTAAACACGGTTGTTAAAGCAAATGTTAAAAGAACCATGTTTAAACATCGAAAAAAATAATATTAACATCAAATTGTTAATTAGTGTTAATGTTAAATAATTTATGTTACGTGAAGACGACTAGTAACGACTTTTTATTTGCTAGTTTCATATCGTCTTATAGAGCACATTGGTTCCCAAATGTGGGGAATCCGAAGTCCCTTTGGTTTGAACATAATTTATAAATATTTCGTAAAAATGTATCACAAAAATTTTTGTATTTATTGTACTAGTAAAGTGTTTCGAAGTGAATGATTCCAATTTAAAATAGAGAGCAATCGGATTTGGAAGTGATTTTTAAGTCATAAGATTTTAGACCCATTTCTCTTTCCCGTTCAAAAATATGATGTTTTAAAAATCGAAAAAATGTGGATTTCCTAATTTGTAGACACCAAAAAATTAAAAAAAACTCCTTTTTAATCTTTCATGCTTTAGAAAAACGTGTAAAAAAACTTTTACACTTCTGAAACGTTCAAGTTATCGCGAGTGCACTGTATATAAAATTCAAATCAGCACATCTTAAAAAACTGGATTTTTAAAATTCTTAAAAAAATATATATACAGTTTTGGGAATGGTATTTAGAGAACATTCATTTAAATTGTGGCCTGAATATTTGAAGTAATTTTTTAGGTTCATCTTTTAATTTGTATATGTATGTGTAACAAACATCTTTTTTACTTTATGAATAAAAAATCGACTTCAAAATAATACGTATTAAGCAGAATAATATGATGAAGATTCATAAGGAATCAATGTTTAAGTAATATGTGTGTAACGCTGCTTAGGTAAAATTAATTTTTAGTGGAAAATCTATTTTTCAGTGAAAAATCGAATTTTTAGTGAAAAACAGTTTACAGTTAAAAGTTATATTATTGGTGAAAATTTTAATTTTTGATAATAAATAGTATTATCATTATTGTAAAATTTGGTTTTAGTGTAATTTTAAAACAAAATAATTTTTAACAGAATTTAGAAACAAGTTTCACAATTACCCAATTTACAAAGTATATTATACGAGTTATATTAAAATTTTAAATAACATTGTGAAACATATGTTTATGAATCCTGTTAAAAATTATTTTGCTTAACAATTTGTAAATTTATTAAAAAATAATTCTTTTATCAAATATTTGTATAGCAAAATGTTTCAGCAAAAACAACATTTTTTCAATAAGCTAACTAAAAAAAATGGATTTTTAACTAAAAATTTACACTTTTCCAAAAATCAAATTTTCAATAAAAATACATTTTTTTGAACAACAAATTTTATTTTTCGCTAAAAATCTATTTTTTCACTACAAATCTTATATTTTATTAAAACCTTTTGTTTTTTTGTTTGCTAAATTATAATTTTTCATAAAAATTTTAGCAGAATTGAAAACAAATGAAAAAATTAAAGTTGACATATCAGATTACAATACAAAAACAAAATACATAGGGTTTTTGTTGGTATTGTAGTTGTTGTAGAGTTGTCGTTACCTTCTTAATCTAACTTGGGTTTTACATTGTATTGTCTTTAAGTTGCTTCCACAGTATACACATGAATGTTTAGAGAACATTAATATTTTGAAATTGTCTTTGTTATTTCACTTCATTGAAAAATATTTTCCAATTTTTAAATAAAGCTGAATTTAACAAAAAGAGAATTTAAAATTTATTTTGCGGTTAGGCTGATTGTTTTTCATTAACTATTTTTTTTTTAATTATAAAAAAAAAAAAATATTTTATTATATGCCCATCATCTTACAAACTCGTAATTCTTTATATTTAAAGTCGTTAAAAGCTTTTAACGACTTTTTTATAATATTTAATAACAAATTTCTTTTTGAACACATATAAAATAAATAATTTTCATTGATTTCTCTACATAATATTTGAAATAATTTAGTGAAATAAAATTTCAAATGATATAAAAATAGATTTGAAGTTGTCGTCATAAAATCTTTACTCCTCCGAATTGGAATGACATTCCAGTATTTAAATAATTTTTGACAAGTTATAAATAGTTTTAAAAACTTTCCTTACAAATTGTTATCTATTGTTATCGATTTAAAATTTTTTAATATAGATTTATCGATAACATTTTATAAAAAAAATTGCTTGCCAAAAAGTCTAAATAAATAATGTAAACAAATAAAAAAGTTCTAGAAATAAATGATAAAGAAAAGTTTGTACAAAATATGTTAAAATTAAGCATAAAGGATTATAAAATAGGATTGTACAACATCGAAAATTTCACAAGTCCAAATGAAAACGCTTCATTTCTATCACTTTTTTAAATACTACTATAATTTACAACTATTCTCTAATATAAATCCTGTATCATAGTATAATAACAAAGTACTCGCACATCTACAAAAACAACAATTCCATTTATTTTGTTAGTGTAAAACTACCGCGCACAATGTCAAAATGCTATGAACAGAAAATGAGAGAATTAAGGAGAGGAAGACTAAAATACTCACGAAAAAATTTTACATGAGAATACAAAAACAATTTGACAGTAACGCGATGTGTATCAATGAAAAAATTGTAAAACAGCTGTTCTTACGAGTATACTTTCTAATTATACTATGTCCTGTATCGTATTTATTTGTTTGTTTTGTTTTGCTTTTGTTGTTCTTCATCCAATCACAATAGTATTGCCCTATTGGATTTCTCCTCAGAGAATTGCGCCGATCGGCTGTAAGCCGGCAGAGTCGAGCCGCCGGAGGTTTTTAGGAGCCGCCGCCGCCGATTAAATTTCTGCTAAAACACGACTCAATTACAGCTGCTGATTTCGGTCAAGCTTAATGAATTTAGTAAATTCATGATATTCTTGAAATTTTAATATTAATTAAATTTTTTTTTCATAAACTTCCTTATAATGTCGGCGACATTTTTTGCATTGCTGTTGACTCAAGAATTTCTGCGGCAAATTTGCTTTCCAAATGGCAACGATATTTGCCGAATTTGATGGATGAAGCTGCGCTGCACTCATGTATGATCATACAAGTTAACACGGGAGCTTATGAGTCGTGTATGACAACATTAATTAGCCAGGTTTGTGCAAATCATCATACCATTTGATTTACATGTAAATCGTGTATGAAGGCAAATACAACGTCGTCGATGGTGTGACACAGTCAGCAGAGATTCTGCTGCTTCAGAAAATAGTAAATACAAATGTAAATAAACATTTGATAAAATAAATTATCAATAATTGGATTTAAATTTAATGAACATTTTTGACAAGTGTATAAACTAAGAAAGAGAGAGTAACTTTTTCTATTTATTTGTTTACAGTTTTATCTCAAACATTTAATTTTCTTATCAGATTTAATATATTTATAATTATTAAATTATGAGTAATTTGTACAAGACGTTTTTTTATCATGATTCATTATTTGTTGATAATTTGGGAAACCCTTTTTTATATTCTTTGTTTTTGTATCTCAGTGACCTGATTATTCCATTTTTTATATTTATTACACAGTTGCTGGCTTTAGTACTTTTTATGTTGGTTGCTTATTTTAAATTTAAAAATGGTTACCTTAAAATTTTAACAAAATATATTAATTTTAAATCTATGTATTTTAATTCTAGACAAAATTGGAAGGCTATCGTGCCATTCAAGCCTCAGGCAAAGAACTAAGCTCAGATCAAAGAGCTGCTGTGGCTAAATATGATGCTGTCATAGCTACTTTGGAATTTGCTCGCGATTTGGTTAAACAAATGCAACAATTTACCAAGGATGCTGAAAAGGAGCAGAAGAAACAGGCTCGCAAGGTAAATATTAATATAATTTTAATAATGTTTTGTCAATTTTTTAAATATGTTTTTTAAAAATTACAGGAATTAATTGCTAAAGCTCAAGCTGAGACTATTAAAATCCGTGAAGTATTGATTATTCAAAATATTTTGTCTTGTTTCACCGATGATGCTGTACGCAATGACTTTTTGTCTGGCGAAAATGGTGCTGCCAAATTGGAAACCCATGAAATGGATATTTTGGAAAAATTGTGAGTAATTTGAACTTTTTAAAAATCAAAAATGGATAAGATTTTAACTTAATTTTTTAAAGATTTTTTTTTTTTTTTTTCATTTTTTGAAGAAAATCTGTGTAACCAAATACATTAAATATATAAAAAAGATAAAATGAAAAAATAGAGAATTAGCTTTAACATATTTTGCATGTTTGGTGAAGTTTTATCGTTTATAAAATAGCATTAATTTTATATTTAAAATGATCTTATCATTATTATTATTATTATTTTTTTATTAAAACAGGGTTTTAATTTTTATTAAAAAGATTCTGTTTGAAAGGAATTAAAATGAATTCAATATTTAAATTATATTCTAAAATTGTATATCAAATATGTTTAATATGTTAAGAATGTTTAACAAATATCGTAATTTTTCTTTCAGCTGTTTGGATGTACAAACCAGACGTCCCGAAACATCGGAGGATGTACCATTTGCCACATCAGCCCAAAAGGCAGCAGAAATCTTTTCCATGACCATCGACGCTCGTCCCAAACAGTATGGTGATACTACATATGAAAATGTTAAACGTATTTTCCATCGTATACAAGAATCGGATTATTTGGATAAAATCTATTTGACGGATGTTCCAGAACCAGAAGTAAAAACTCTTGAAGATGAAGCAGATGTTGAAGCTCAAGCTAACAGTGAAGAAGTTGCTGTTAATGAAATGAACAACCAAGACCAGGAATTAAATGCAGTAGAAGAGGGAATGGATAAATTAAATATCGAGGGAGGTAATATGGTACAAACGATACATGAAACTCCTGCTGTAGACAACGTAGCATTAATGGCCCAACCACAGCAGCAACAACAGCAACAGGCTATAATTAAGGATCATTTGGAATTGCAACAGCAACAACAAGTTGCTTTGGCTACTAATATGCCGCCTCAAGCAGGACAACCTTTAATGACAGCCCCCATGGCACCTCCGGCTACAGCAGTGCCCTCATTCCAACCGGCTGGCCAAGCGGCACATTCAGGTGCCACTACTCCTGTGCATGTAGCGATGTATCATCCCTCTATGCAACAGCCTACACCACAACAATTGCAACAAATGCCAAATGCTGCTTTAATGGGCGCTGTACCCCCTGCAGGACAAATAATACCTGGTTTAGCTGCTCAACAGCAACCACAACCGGCTGGAGGTGCCCAAAATGTTGCTGCTCCAAATAATCAGCAACAACAACGTCAAATGCTTACCAGCCCAGCGGGACAACCTGGTGTAGCTGCTGGTCATATGGCTATGCATAATGCTAATGCTCCACAGCAACCACCACCACCTGGTCATTTTAATCCCACACCAGTTCATGCTGTTGAGCAAAACTTCTTTAAACATCAACCACCCCATAATCAACAACAGCAGCAACCACCTCAACAACAGCAGCCACAATATCTACAACAAATGAGACCCTTAGCCGAAGTAATTGGTAGTGGAAATTTCTATTTCCTGCAGGACAGTGAATTAGATTCTCCCGATCTCAATAATCAAGGTGTACAAGGAGTCCCCCAAAATACTATAGTATTTGAGCAGCAGCAGCCCCAACAACAACAAACGGTGCAGCAGCAGCAAAATAAACCTACACAAAATTTAATGGCTGAACAAAATAATGGCACACCAACCCCACAGCAGCAACAGCAATTGCAGCAACTCAACCAACAACAACTTCCCCCTACACAGCAGCAACAGCAACCACAACAAACAACTACGCAAACTCCCATACAAACTCAAACATTCACAAATCAATCATTCCCACAAATGCCACCACCACAGCAGCAACAACAACCACAGCAGCAGCCACAACATCCAGCTGCACCTAATGCTGGCCTAATGCAGAGTAATACCCCCAGTCCTTTATTCCAGCAACAGCCGGCACAACAACCACAAACGCAACAGCAGCAACAAAAGCTTAATAATACTAACCAACAACAACAATTGTTTTCTCCGGTACAAACACAAAATCTAAACACCCCGCAACACCAACAGCAGCAGCAACATCAGCAACAACAATCTCAATTAATAATGGCGACCAACAATGAAAGTATTCAACACCAGCAGCCACCAAATCTAATGATGATGAACCGCTTGGCTGGACAACCAACTACCCCTCTAATGCAACAGCAGCAACCACAGCCAGGTCTCTTACAACAGCAACAACAACCACAATTAACTCCCCAAAATCAAAATTTAGTTGCTAGTATGCAGCAGCAACAACAACAATTACCACCCACTAACAACACTGGTGAGCTGAATCAAACTCCCAAGAATGCGGGTTTTCCCTTCGACAACCCGGTCGTAGCTGGTCTCAGTTATGAACAACAAATGCAAAATAAACTCAATGCCGAAAAAGTATTGAATGCGTTGCAGGAAGCTAATGTAGCCGCTGCAACACATCTACATAAAAATGATTTGATAAATGAATGGGATGAAGCGGTACTAAAGGGCACCACCAACACTACAAACTCTAATAACCAACAAGATTTTAAATCTTCAGTTTCCACACACCAGGTAGTAGAGTCCTCCTCTAACAAATGGAGTGCTGAGGTTAATGCCAATTCCCCTATAACTGTACAACAGACACAGACGCGTAAAAATGAATGGACTTCTTCATCAGCTGGAACGAATAATTCTAACGCTGTAAGCGGTTCAGAAAGTGGTGGGGGTGGCGGTGGAGGTTATGGCAATGATAATCGCACAGAATCGAATCATTGGCATTCCCAGGATTCGGGTAGTTATGGACGTGGTTCTTCAGGAGGCAATCGCGGCCAAGGAGGAGCGAATTCGGGTGGATATCAACGTCAGCGTAATGATGATCGCCGAGATGATAGACGTCCTGGTGGTGGTAGTGGCGGAGGTGGTGGTGGCGGCTATAGAGGTCGTTCCAACTATCCCCAACAAAATGGCCAATCACGCCAAGGTGGAGGCAATTCCAGTGGTATTTATTTCCGCAACAATGAAAATGCCAGCAGCAATTCCTACTACCAAAATGGCAGTGGAGGTGGTGGTGGTGGCGGCAGTAACGTGTATTCTAATAAAGATTCACGTTATGATTCACGCGGCAGTGGTGGTGGCAATTATCGAGGTCCCCGCGGCTCAGACAATAATTCTGCCAATCCACGAAGCAATGGTCCTCCTCCACGTCACATGGGAAATCGTTCTAGTGGTGGCGGGAACGCCAATGCAAACAACACAAACTCGAATTCTTATATGAACTCACGGCAGTCCACTAATCGTATGCCATTGGGTATAGAAAATAAAAATTAAATGCAACACCGCCCCCTCCCCCCAAACAAAAAATTAATTAAAGCATCTCTAATGTACTACCAATTACAAAAACAAACAAATTAATTAAACAAATTACATTACAAAGAATTAATTATGTAGAATTAAAAAAAAAAAACAAATTTAAAAGAATTTTTAAATATTAAAAATTCATACATA
>MINK01173358.1:0-13985 GCA_001735545.1 Phormia regina
GGAATAATATTCTTTGGGAACAAAACACACCCCCCCAACGACGAGCACGGCCGAAATTAAAGGTAGTCCCGTTCCTAACATACATACTCCTTATTTGAGAATCGTTACAATATTTTTGTTCGAAATACAGAAACACAATTTTATATGAAAAAACTTACGTTTTCTTTCATTTCGATGGAACCTGTATCTGATTTTTTTGTTTAAATTTCAAGAATAATGATTATTTTCTGTCCTTGATTAAATCTCTGTAACTTCAAAAACAGATTTTATGTTAAATGTGTGAAAAAGTGAGATTTAATGAAAAAGTTTCTTATGTCAAGCTGTTAATGAATCTGGATCTGGCACCCTAATTTCGACAATGGTAAATCTAATCAACTGCTCTAGAATAACGTAAGGAATGTGACTTCACACTCCACAATTGACGACAACTTAGACAAGATAAAACGCAGAAAATGTGTATTATGATATGCATTTTTGTGGTCACTGTCAGGAACTGGCACTGATCAAATTAAGTATCAGGGACGTAATGGAAGTGGCAAAAACATTGACTTTAGAAGGTGTAAAGTCACCCGCTGTGGCGGCCTCCGAATCCAGGTTCGAAGATTAAAATTTTACTGCTAAGATTTTTTTTGTTTTTCGTTTTTCGTTTGTGATATCGCCGGAGATCGCGGAGGAGGAATTGTTTTCTCGAATAGAAGTAATTCGCTTGAATCGCCAACAGGAGGGACCTGACAATGACACGATAACGAAGTCATCTTGCAGTATCACAGATCATTTTGAAAGGTAATGAAATCCCTAGGGAAGTAACATATAGATATACCAAGGTACAGGTTAGGACTTAATTTCTTTCCCTCAGTGCTTCCGATGCTTTAGTTATAATCACCATGCACTACACTGCAAATAAATTACAAATTGTGCCGCAGCTACTGTAATCGCCACACTACAGAGGAGAAATGCTTGGAATTACGATGCCCAAACTGTAAAAAATAAACCACGTACCTACATTTAAGAATTACCTACTAGGTCTAAGAGCTAAGCTATTAAAAAACTAATGACTATTGAGAATCTATCAATGAAGGAGGTGACACAATGATTCGGTGCAGCATTTTCTAACTAATTTTCTGTTCTTGAAGACAGAGAGAATATTCCCGAATTCGTTACTGCGAAAGACCAGTTCAAGGTATTACATTTTTCAAAAGTGGCCAAAATAGATGCAAACAGAATTGGGGAGGAGAATAAGGCCAAGGAGAACATGGCTCAATATAAGAAGATTCTAGGGAACATTAGATTTGACCATGGACCACTTAGACAAATGACTAACAACAGGGACAGATTACCACAACGTACATTACTAATTGGGCCAATGGCAATGTAGACATTGAGAAGAGACGATATCAATAAGGGAAATTGTTTGGATGCTGACAGGATAAAAAGCTTTTTAATGACAAAAAGTGGGCTAGAGTTATGTATACTATATCAAAATCCTTCGACTAGTTAAAGCTAACGAAAAGTGGAAAAATATTACTGAGAAAGGAAAAGCATCGCTTTCCAAGAACTATTGGATCAGATTACTCATTGATCATCCATAAGAGAAATGTGGAAGAAAATGGATCTAATCAAGAGATACCAACAACCCAAGTGGACATTCATCATATGAGATAACGAAGCTATAAAGGAATTCTTGATGAATCTATCCGGTAATAATTCAATGGATCAGGGATCAACACAATGATACTAGCCTCCACAGGCGTGAACGTGCCTACTACTAACTTTTTCGACAGTGGTTGGACTTAATATAAATTAAGATTTAGATTAAAGGTTTGAATACTTATTGTTAGTTCACCTAATGTCGTGAAATGAACAAAATCCATACTCAAGCCAGGGAGAAGACGGAATTTCCTAAGGAATGCTCAGGGAATTGAACGACTCGGAAAGAAGAAAGTTTTTTGTATTCATTGAGGACATTTGGCATGAGTTGGATGGTAACTCAATTTTATTCCATTTTTTTATGGTAAGTGCGGAAAGGCCATTTGAGGATGCCAGATTCACTTAACTTGATAAGCTTCGAAAATTCTTACGGTTATACCACGAATTAGAACATATATTCAATCAAGAAAATATCAAAGCTTCACATTTTAGCAACAGACCCAAGGGCATGGATTTGTCAATCAACTCGATTACGATAACGGAGGAATTTATATAGGCTATTGTGAAACCGAAAATGGAATATGCTATATTCTCTTTTGTGAATATCAGTACATATTTGACGATCTTGGTAAAGAGAATGGATAGCAAAAGGGAAACAAATAGGGAAGTTATTCAGGCTCTTTATGCGGAGATGACAAATGCTCTCTTTGGCTCGGGATTTTCTTTGTATTATGCTGAAACTGATGAGTCAGTGACATTATATACGATGAAGATGCTGTCGTTTACTACGACTGAACTACTGGCATTGGAAATAGCAGTGGATAATGGTCTTTATCTGGTAGCTATACTTACGGATTCTTTAGCGAGTATTCTTGCAATGGGTCATAAGGACCATGCAGTTTTAGTCCTAAAATAATTGGCCATTTCCTTAAACATTGAGGAAGGAAGATATATTTTTAGATGGGCAACTATATCTTGAAATTCAACCTTAATAAAATGTTTCTAAAAAGTTTTCTTTAAGTATATTTTCAATAGGAAATGCCTCTGGTCATCGAGGAAACCTATCAATGCACGTTATTTCATATGTACATCGCTTTCCTTGACTATCGACAACATTGTCTTCAAAGCGATTGTGAGGTTCTGAAAAATTACATTAATTTTTACAAGTTGGCTCATTATTTGTTTGTCTTACAATATTCAAAGTGTTTCGCACATTTGTTAATGTCTTTGTTAATTTATTGTCATGTAATTGAGTTATTATTAGTTTTGTAGCTCTAATTCTTTGATTTTTTATATGCACTTGTTAGAACACGTCAAGACTATATCCGAGTTTCGGAAACCACAGGATTAGCTAGAATCTTCGTTTTTGTTAAGGACATTTTTAAAAATTTTTGTACGAATTTTTAGGCTGATGAAAAGAAATGAATCAGTTCAATAATAATAGAGATGTGGGGTAAAACGTATTTTTCATTTTTGAAGCGGTCATAAATATTTTTATAAATTTATTAAATCTACCAAATTATGAGCCAAAAAATAAAAAATCTTTTAATAACATAAATACACACACAAATACTTATGAACACACAAAGAAAAAATATTTTTCCTAAAATCAAAGTGGAGTATATGGCTAACAGCATAGATTATTGGCATAGGTATGAAGCTTAAAAAAAAAACTAAATTGAAAAAAATTATTTGAAAAGCCAATTGTTTGTGAGTTAGGTTAGGTTGAAAAGTGTGGCGTATTTACGACGCCATCCAGAGAGACCAAAACGGTCCATTGTGATTCCTTTAAGAAATAGAAAAAGAGAATAGAGCATAAATAAGGAAGAGAATAGTGGAACCTAAACCCTTGTATTCAGTTACCGCTAAGCCATCCTATTCCCATTACAAACCCTATGTTATTAATAAACCTTTTGCCCGTAACCTCATCAAGTTCATGCAGTGTGTTGTACTAGATATCCATTCCCTTATGATCCTAAAATAGGACCGTATTTGTTGGTGTTTCCAATGATTTTTTTATTAACACATTCTTTTAGATTTAGGTTTTTTGACAACAGAACTAACACAATAAAGTTATTGTGTTTTGGACTAAGTTTAATCAATTAATTTTTGGTGTGATCGTTTCAACATATGCTGTTAGGTAAGAGATCATGTGAAACTATATTCGAATCGAACCAACCTGATGCATATATGAAGAAGTTGATCACTCTGATATCAATATCAGACAGATCTGACAATACATGCACAGATGGACTATCAAATTTAGCAGTCCTAATCGCACTGAGAGTTGAGCAGTGTCATAAAAAAATGTTCCACTGCCTCTGCCTCATCATATCAACTTCTACAGAAATCGTTAAAAGGGAGCCCTATTCTCTTAGCGAATACCAGAATACATAACCGATGCCAAGATAAAGCTAGAACAAAGTTCATAATAATGGAGCCAAATTTGTTTCGAGGTCGGCTCTTAATACCGGAGAAGTTGAGATTGGCACTGAGAAGCCTCTGTCAAGAAAAGGTTTAGGAGTACAGTAGTTCATTAGAACGAAAAGGTCTTTAGATATAAGAACATGATAGGCGTGTTTAGTATATCCGAATTAGCCAAGTAAAAGAAATTAAACTTCTTGTGAGGCTACCGGTGATACAGCAGAATGCTCCGTTAAAGAGTGACTGTCGAGGATGTGCGCATCCGTTAATACATCCAAGGTCTCTTGACCGCATGAAGTCCAGTTTTAAATGAAACTTGCGACAGCCGGTGATGATGCTAGGAATTTAAGGAGGCGACTAGCTTCAGAGTGACCATCTATGCCGCTACAAAGTGCCCTCCATGATTTGCCTTTCGGATTTTTTATCTGGTTTTTTAATTTATTGACATTTTTTACGTGACTCGTTAATCTCAGAGTTCCACTGGTGTGGTTTACTCCTAGCTTTGCAGACCTTAGGTCTACATGAAACGAAAGTCGAAGTGTGAAACCGCTTATGGTAGGGGGATTTGGGAGGAGTTGGGACAGAATGTTGTATTGTTCTGTCCAGTTCGTCGACCTCCAACTCTGAAAGGGATTAATCCTGGGTAAAGAGGTTTCGATATTTAAGTCTATGTATAAGTGATCAGAGAAAAAGCTTTCATTAGATACCCTCCAATCCCTGATTATATTAGAGTGCCTAATACTAACCAGCTTTATATCAAAAACTTGCATATAAAAAAACTAACTCATTTTTCAAAAAAAAAACTTTAAAAAAATCAAAGGCCGAATCTCTGATAAAATTTACATCGCCAATTAAATCCAAATCCTCTTCAAAGAAAATATGACATGATATAAATACACTTGTTAGTAATAGAACATTAAACTTGTTTCACTATATTAACCTGAATCGATAATCCATCTCAACTCCGTTCGACATAGCAAAAAATGTTGGCAAATATTGGTCTGATAATAATCAATTTCATATTTTATTTATTTCTAACAAAGCAAAAGTAATAAATACGAATTATAAAATGACGTTTTCTGAAAAATATTTAGAAACTGGAGCATTAATTTAAGAAAAAGATTGCTTAAATCGGACAAATGAGTCCGGAGATATATTGATTTAAATTTCATATATTTTTGAAAAAAATGCTGAAAAAGGGAAATTAGAACCGCGATAAAATCTAAACTATAACGAATTTGAAAATTTTGAAGAACTTCAAATTTTGTATTGACGTAATGAGTCTGTATACCGAATTTCATCGAAATCGGAAATGATGTTCGTCTGGTGTTCGAAATTTTTTTGTTTTCTCCCTATAAGAAAAAATATGCGGTACCTCATATTAGCATTTTTTTATAAAAGACATTTTAGTATGTGAGGTATATTAACTACTTTGCTATTATTAAAATGTCAAATATGACACTGTACGGTGTTCGAATTCACTTTTCAAATTTAATGGCAAACTGTTTCGGTGACAATATGTAGGTACGTACATATGTCAAAATACTTCCGCCATAATTTAAATAAAAATATATCAGCAAAAAATGTTAACGTTGTTGAAAATAGTACTTAACTTAATTAATTATTTTAATATCATATATAAAGGAAACGCATAGTTTTTTTCTGTTTTAGCAACTTTTATATTTTATTTTATTTTCTTTATTTCTAATAAAATAATAGATTTTCTAAAATATAGGACTTATAATAAATTACAAATGTATTTTCAGCTTCTTTCTTCTGTTTACAATTAATTTAATTTAGTTAACGTTGTTCATAATTTTACATTTTTAAATATTTTGTTTACGAAAACTTCAAATAAAACAAATTTTCAATTATTGCTATAAGATTAAAATAGGCAACACAATTTTTAAGTAAATCCATTTTTAAGTACAAAAGCCAATTTTAAAAATTGTATGAAAGTTGTATTTTTTTACACAATTGTATTAGCATGATTACACATAAAAACAAATATATAATTAAAAGATTTATAAATAAAAAGTATTTATATAATTTAAAGCTGGTCCACATATGTGTGCATTAATAATTTAGCAGTACAAATATTAATTTTAAAAAATAACAATACAATAAAATTTAATTTAAAAGGAGTTAGAGATTTCTAAACTAATTCAAATATGTTTGTGGTAAAAAGTAAGTATCTTTTGACATAAACCGGTGTAGTATACATTGTAAAACCACAATTTTAAAAATCTTAAATTTTGCCAGACTCTTGGTTCATGTCTAGTTCATTAAAAAGTCTTATGAAATATAATTTTTAAGAATAGTCTATTTTATTAAGTATTTGTTTATTAATATTTATGTAAATTTTAACTAACCCTTGGCATGACCGTTCAGGACCAATTGCTTATTCGTAACTCCATTTGCTTGTTTAGCTTTGTAGCCGGAACATTCCTCTATAATAAAAATATAGAAAATAATAGTAGTACGAAATATTAATCTAATAAATTTGGAAAATAATATTCATATTACAATATTACAAATATGTATGATTTTTTGTTTGTTTCATCTCAAAGCATAAACATTAATAATTGCAATAAAATAGCATATTTTATCATTGTACCAAATTTTATAAAATTGAAAATTTTTATTAGACACTAAATCCGTATTATCTACTGGCACTTCTAACGATATGTATAAATGGTGAAATAATCTAATATCGAATTACCTGAACAGTATCTATCAGTTTTGTCTCACTAAGGTCTCCAATATAATATATATTTGAAATTCTTCTCATACTTGTATTGGATTAAAATCTGAAGACAAAGATTTCAATTTCAAATTAATGAGCATTAGTTTCGTTTTAATATTCTTCTTTGTATTTATAAAAGTTAACATCAATGTAGCAATTTTATTTAGCATATACGAAATGTCCAATTTAAAAATCTAAACGAAATCGTTGAATTTTTTAGTACGTGAAACGTTATGAAATGGGCACAAAAAAAGTATGTTCATTGATCAAAATTATTGTGTGCTTCACATTTGTGAAGGAGAGTGTTGGAAGAAATGCCTATGTTTTGCATACGATATATTTATCTACATATATAATTTTAAAATTATTTTTATTTATTTATGTTCACTGATCATGACAAAGTTATCTTCTTTCTATCTCTAAATAACTAAAAAAATAAAAAACTTAACTTTCTTTTTTATTTCATCCTAGCAAAATTTTATTGAAGTAGTACAAACATTCCTTAAACCTTCTAAAAAAATGAGTGTTTTAATGAAAAGTTGGGTCTTATTATGAGAGCTATGGTCAATTATGGACTGATCTTCATGAAATTTTGCATTCCAATATTAAATTAATATTAACATTTTTATGGGATTTATGCATGTTTAAGTGATTTTCGAAAGAGGGTTTATATGATGAAATTTGGCAAATAGGTTTATGCTTACATAAAACTTATTTATGTTAAATTTCATTAAAATATTTAAATTTTTAAGGTATGTTTGAGTATTAAAATTCTATTCCGGGAGAACATTTGTATGGGGGCTAGGTGATATAATGGGCCAATCATGAAATTATCTCTAAAATTTCTACCAGTACTTTGCGCACAAGCTTTACATGGACAGCCAGCCAACTAGACGGACGGACGGACATCGTTAAATCGACTCAAAAAGTGATTCTGAGTCGAACGGTGGGTGTAGGAAAATAGGAAAGTATTAAAGCGCTTAACTATAAGTAAACATATCTATGTTTTTATTTCTATTATTACTTTACAGATTGGAAAATATAGAATTTTTAAACAAAAATGTGGCGAATTTTTTACGGCATCAATTCCAAAATTTTAACGCTTTTTTACTTTCTTTTGACATAGCTGTTTCCCAAAAATATTAGGAAATAATTTAAATTAATTAAATATATATATTTTTCCCCTCAGCAATCTATTTACATATTAATATGTATATGGTTCATTTAATTTTATATTGTTATGATTCTTTGAACCATAAAATATACAGATTACAGGTATGTGAATGTACATCGGAAAAAATATTTGAAATTGAATGATAAATTTTTCATAAAATTTTGCATGAAAAATTGTATGTTTTAAATGCAGTTTTCTTTGAATAGGCTATTTTAATTTTTAATGGTTTTAGTAGAGCCACTTATATATATTTTTTAAATTATAGAAATCTGTCAGTAACTTAAAAATAATAAATAAAATTTACTTATATGTTTAGAACATTTTAAAATGTTATTTTAATGTAAAGCTGCTAAATATGTTGAAATATCAAAAAAACTTAAATTGAAAATAAAAAAGCTTTAAGCAATTTTCTCGACTAAAAATCAAAAATTTTTGTAATTATTTTTTATGTTTAATTTAAATATGTAAAGTTAAAGGAAACCGGTCTTCTTTATCTTCTATTTTTATTATATTTTTATTTTTAAAAGCTTCAGATAATTTTAATTTTTTGGAAAAATTTTAAACTAAAAACTATTCAGTGTGAACATGATAATCGCAACAAATTCATTTTATTTTGGTATTCATGGGAGTAAATGTTTACTTAAGCAGCAGTAAATTAAAAAATTAAGATAAATGCGAGAACTTTAATAATTTTGAAATTTTGTGTCACTAAACATTTTTTTAAAGAAAAATTAGTTTGGTGTCGAAATATTTAAAGAGTTAGAAACTACTAAATAATATAAAGCGCTGTGTGTAATGAAAAAATACAACAATATGGCTGATGGGAATACATTAATAAAATTTGCATTAAATAACGCAAAAATTAAGAGAATTTTATTAAAACAATAAGTTGAAAGAAATTAAAATGTGTTTGGAAATAGAACTAATTAAACGAAACTTGAAAATTATTGTCATATTCCCCCTTTGCTATTTATATATTTATTGCAATAATTTTATTTATATTCATGCTTCAAATTTATAAAGAAAATATTTTAAAATAAACTACTAAATCTTTAACGTTTAAATTTTTATGCCAATTGTATGCAAATACTACTTATATTTATATAAAGCTTTTTGAAGTTAAAAATAGTAATCAAACCACCAAGCATTTCAATAGGTTCCTGAGTGGTATGTTTAATAAAATAGACAATAAAAGTCTATTTCTACTTTAAGTATATAAGTATACATAGATTTTACTTTAAACTAAATTTAAACAGCAATTTTAAGTATTAATTTTCCCAATGGGATTGTGCATTATCTCAATCAATTATTTCAAACTAATAAATATTGCTAACATACTATAATCGTCCATTAAGGGTACAATACTTTAAATGTCTATAACAATGTGACATACATACATACATACAAAGTGTTTACTTCTAAATTTTTGGTGTATCGTATTTATTGTTTTAATATTTTGGCATTTTCTTAAGTTAACCGAAAATGGTTTTTAATCACTGGCACTGATTACAATGATTGCATTTTTCCTTACCATGCAATGAATGGCAAAACTTTTTTGTTATACTCCAATCTTCTTTTAAAGATAAATTAAACATGGAGTAGTCAGCATCACCGGTAACTTCTTTGACTATATTTAAGAACTTTGGCAAACAATTCATTAAAGCCTCTCCAGATAAAGAAGAATACGTCTCCAAAAGTATCAAACCTTTGCACCTAAAAAAAAATATATATATATATATATAAAATATATTAATTTTTCTTAACAATTTTGAAAACATCAAAAAATAATATTGACATAAAAAAATTTAAACAAGAGCATAATATCTATATCACCTATTTACAGTGGTTTACAGCTTATTTTATGCAGTAGACAATTTTATTTTTAAAGCTCCACAACAACATAATTAGAAAGGGGAAGATTTTTAAGGAAGCAAAAAATCAATTATTTTTATCTCCCAGAAAATAATAACATCAAATAGTTCAAAATTGCGATCGATAGTTATTGCATTTATTGATAGTCTTGAATGATAGTCTTAATTGTATGTAAGGCAGTTTATTATTTTTTTTGTCTTGTAAAACCAAAACTTTTTCTCTTTCCATGATAGCATATTTTTAAAACTTTCTATTTGATGCGTTGCTATTAAACATTAAACAAGAAAGAATGCTTTGCATAAAATAAGACGAGAGTTTTTGTACTTCAAGAACTTCATAACTCGAAAACGTTTTGCAGAAAATGCTTCAAAGTTTTAAATTTACTATTGTGTAATAGAAAAATTAATGAAATATTCTATTCACAATAAAAAATATGAATACGAATAACTAATTTTTTGAGTTTCAAACCTGAATTATGACAATTTATAAATTTAAAAAGATAAAAAACAAAAAAATTTACCTGGGATGACTGGGTTCTTTATAAATATCTAACTGGAAATATTGATTATTTACTAAAAAGCATCTACGTTTCTTATAAATGGTAAAATGGGCATCATCCCGTTGAGCCAAAAGATTTATATAATCACGTTGTGTTAACTGAGTCTTCACTTCAATACGAGACTGGCCGTGCACATTGGGACGACGAATAGTATGTATATAGCTATAATGATTATTTTGTCCACGCTTACGTAAGCGTGCTTGAACTTTTGGACCAGATGATTGCAAGTAATGATGTTCAACCTCGAAATCTTGGAAGGGTGGAAATTCCGAATCCGGTGGTAAAGAAGCAACTACAATCAAAAAACAAAATGTGAATAAAAAAATATAATGAAAATAAATAGTTTCATACCAAGGAATTTTAGTTTTCTTGAGGTAGCTAACAAACGATCACCAATATCAATACCAAGTTTTTGGCAAACGGACTCAATCATTCGATTCATTTTGGTCTCGAAATTAGTAGAATTATCAATAACATCAAAATATGGGTGACCCACCCAAGCTGCAGCCGATTTGTAGTCAAGCTCACGAGCCAAACCAACGCCTTCGGAACGACAGGCATGTTCCTAAAATATAAAAAAAATATAAATATTTATTACAATACTATCCATCACATTTACATAAAATTCCATACTATAAGCAAAAAAATTACAAATATTTATAGCAATAGATGCAAAAGTTTTAATAAAAATTAATGAAATTATTTTTATTATTACCTCAAAATATTTCTTCAATCTCTTTAAAAAAAGCAACAAAATTTTCAATTTAATCAAAATGTTATTTTAAGTTATTTTAATAATATTTACTATTTAAGAATGTAGCATACGCCAAAACTATTAATATTTTTTGTTTATAAAATGCATACATATAATAAAAATTCACATAAAAACACTAATAATTAATTGTATTAAAATCTACCAGAAAAAAAAAACTTTATAGTATAATTTGTCGCACTTTTTCATACAAATATTTATATATATATTTTTTTATTGTAGGATGTATATTTTTCTTTATAACAAACATTTTTGTTAGTTATTTAGGTTTACAATTTCTTGCAAATAGTATTTTTAGTTCATTTAAAATATTCATGACAATTATTTCTTTTAATATACATAAAAACTTATATTTTTACATTATGGAAAATACTACTTTTTTTGAATTAATACCACGAAGGTTTCCTCACGAAAAAAGATTATTTCGTAATACAAAACCGCAAAATGTTTGGAGGATTATTTTCGTAGTGCTGTTTTTTAGTCAATGTGAATTAATTAAATTTCAAATGGTTTTAGAAATTGCTGCAGGTGCGGAAGAATTTTTTCATCGAAATAACTTTTAACTTTTTAACTTTATCAGGCCTATGACGTGGAACCCTTTCATTCTTTTGTAAAAAAAAAGTTATATTCCTAATGTAAAAATAATTTAAAAATATATGCACTCACCTCAGTTGAGTAAAATTCTTCTGCGCCATTGGCAGCTGATACCAAATGCAATATTTGATTATAACGATTGTCACGCATTTCAATAGGATTCCAATTGTTTGAAGCCATCATTTTTTCCCACTTCTCCTTCGAAATATCTTAAAATGGTTAAATAAAAATAGCATAATAAATTTAAACATCATTATTATTAACTTATTTATGTATATATAGTACAACATACAAGCACTTGCGTCCATAACACCGCGATCACAGATAATCAAACAGTTGCGAGTACTTGATTTTCCCAATTCAAAATAAGTATTTTCTATTTGTATCATGGTACGAATTAGATTTTCTTGGAATTTATAAGCTGTAAATAAAAATTGTAATTAAGATACTTATATTATACATTCTTTGTTAACTTGTAATTTAATAATTTAAAGTGAAAATACAAATAAATTTTTGCAAGCAAATTAACAAAACAACAAAAAATTTATGGTATATATAGTAACAATATATCTTTTAGACGACAAGCACAGCAAGTTTTAAACATGTTTGTAAATTGTGCTGATTTAAATAAATTCCCCGTGAATTGCCCAGTTGGATTTTATAATTAGTTTGCATTTTATTCCGCATTTGAGTGATTCCAGTTCAAAACGAACAGCAATAGGATTTGACATCTCCGATTTCAATGAAATTCATTACAAGTCTTGACCATTGGAATTTCTGACCCATGACGGTTTAAAAAACGAACAATTTTTAAAGATTTCAATATACATTGTAGATCTTTAGTTTAGCTGCATATTATAGACAAAGATATTACCTTTATACAAATATATACAGTATCGGTCATATAATTAGTCCACTCTTAAAAACTCTTATTAAAACAAAGACTTTTGCTGCATATAGAACTATTATTTCTTTAAAAATGGGCAAGACATCATCGTGTACACAAGAACTTCGTAAGACTATACTTAACATGAAAAATCGCAATAAAAACATTTCTGAAATAGCTAGAGAAATTGGCAGATCAAGAAATACTCTAAAATATCATGACAAATATAAAACTTGTGAAGCTGTTGCAAGAAAAAAGAGACCTAGGAAGACTAACAGTGCTGAAAATCGTTTAATTTGCAGTTATGCAAAAGGTGTCTGAAGAACATGGAGTATCCATTAGTAGCAAATCTATTCGTTGCAGACTAAATGAAAATGGTTTAATTGGCTGTACCGCACAGCACAAGCCACACGTCTCCAAAAAAAAATATTAGAACTCGTCTAAACTTGGAAAACTATATAAAAACAAGCCAATTTCATTCTGGAAACACGTAATTTGGAGTGATGAATCAAAATTTCATCAATTTGGATCAGATGGAAAGAAAAATGTATGGCGTCCTAAGCAGGAGTTCAATCCACGTTATACCCTAAAAAACATTAAGCATGGAGGTGCTTCCATAATGGTGTGGGGTGCTATTTCATGGCACGGAGTAAGTCCAATCGTTAAGGTCGTGGGCAGAATGGATCAGCATCAGTACAAGGAAATACTTCAGCAATATATGATACCATTTACGGAAAAAAACATGTCCGTTCAGTGCATTTTTATGCATGACAACGATTAGAAGCACACTTCACGTTCTGTAAAACTTTTTTTGGAAAACGTTTTTTGGAAGCGGGTGTAGGTTTAAAACAGCCAAGAAACTCGTCTGAATTATGGGTAGCCGTTCAAAGCACTTGGAACTCGATTCCTACCACTAGTTGTTAATCCCTTGTAGAAAGTGTGCCACGAAGATTGGAAGCAGTGATAAAACAAAAGGGTTATCCAACTAAATATTGAAAAATTATAATGTTGCGNNCAGCATCAGTACAAGGAAATACTTCAGCAATATATGATACCATTTGCGGAGGAAAACATATCCGTTTAGGGGATTTTTATGCATGACAACGACCCGAAGCACACTTCACGTACTGTAAAACGTTTTTTGAAAGAACAGTCCGTTGTGGAATTACCTTGGCCATCTCAGAGTCCGGATCTTAATGCCATTGAAAACCTCTGGAACGATGTGGAAGCGAGTGTACCAATAAAATATTGAAAAAATTATAATGTTGCGATTTCTATAAGTTATCTAAAGTTGGGTGGGCTAATTAGTTG
>MINK01173359.1:0-20418 GCA_001735545.1 Phormia regina
AGGTAGGATAAACTAAAGTGAACGATAAAGTGAGCTTTATATACTTTTGGTTATTACAATTTGGGTTTAAGGTAAATTTTATAATTTTGATAATACGGCAATATCAAAACAAAAACCGACTACTTTTGGCCACTTAACGTATTGGCAACATGTGACATTTGAACGTAACTGCAACTAACGAAAATATAAACAAAGAAATTTTTAAAATGAATGAGTTTAATTTAACTAAAAGCCAGAGCAAATATAAATATAGACAGACAAATTACTAAAAACTACAACGGAATATATATGATTTTATTTATTTCTTTTATAAGGCAGAAAATATGGTAACTTCAAATACATAAACCTCACTATAAAATTTAAAGGTAAGATGATCTTCCCTTTAGCTTATCGGCCACCTTTAGCTTAAAGTTAACTTATAATAACCAAATGCTTCTTATCTGTCCGATAACATCATACCTCTAGCTATTGGCAAGTAGTAATAATGGGCCTAAATGATAGAAAAATTTTGAGAAAATAATATTTTAAAATTAAAAATTTAGTAAAATTGTCAATGATTTTATTTGAAATAGTTATTATTACAGTTTGAATATCTTCCATAGTATATTATGTTTTGAGATATCTTTGAAAAGCTCACTTTAAGTCTTATTGACATGTATATACATTTAACCCTTTGGAAACTAAATGTATAAAATTGACCCTCTGGTTTAATTATGTTATATTCGTTAGCAAGAGCATTAACTAAAATCTTAATATTACGCTACTGAAAAGAGATATAATTACTTAAATGAATATTCCAGATCACTATTATAATTTAAAGTTAATTTTTCTATAACTAAAATTCCAACAATGATATTGACCTAAAAAGTACGCGATTTGAAATGTTTTCAAAATGACCCTATTCACGTAAATTTTAACATTGTGATATAATAATTTGAAAATCAAATAAGAATGTAAATTTTGTAAGGGGTTACATTTGAAAATTTTTTTCATGAGGCACTTTAATATATGAAAAAAATATGTAATAAGTCTAAAATACAGATTAGGAACAGTATTTTTTTCCTTTGTTCGCAAAAAGCATAACTTCAGAAGAAACAAATATATATATAAAATATATATATATATATTTTTTTTGTTTTCGGGCTACCCTAATAGTCATGTATTCTTAATTGTAGGTATGTTTTTTTGAGAGTAAATTTATAGTTGTATTTGTTATATTTTTTTTAAAAGCTTTCTGACCAAAAGATAACTAACAAAAAACATTTTGTTTTGCTATTTCATATCAACAGTTTTGTTTGTATGATTTGCTCTTTATAAAGCTTTTCTATATGTGTTCAATGTATACTCATATCTCAGAAAAGCTTTTGTAACATTTTGAGATATGTTGTATTCAATCGCAGTTAACGTTGAAAATGTATTTCACAAGCAACAACTAACATGCACGTACATTATTAGGGAAGTCGAGGCATCATAAGAACTTTTTTTATTTTCTAAATTTAGAAAATTTATGCTTTATTTAAGTTGACTTTAAGGAATTCAAAATTACACCAATAGGCTTTACTAATTTAAGTATTCAGCTGACATTATTTGAGATTCTTAAATGATAATTCGTTACTTAGTTTGCTACATCCCTAATGCAAATAAATGTTTTTGACTGATTTGAGAGCAATGTATTCTTGTTTATATCTAACTTTTTAAAAGCACATTTGAAGTTAATATTTTATAAGAATGCGTGTTCGTTCGTTCCGAAACAAAATCATAAATTTGTGTTTAAATCTAAAAAAAAAATATGTGTAAAACTTGTGAAAATATGAAATAATATAGAAAACTGTTTTAATATTTAAAATTATACACTGGAAATATACAAGTGTTTTTTTTCTTTGGATTTGGGTTAAAGTATAAGTCTGTATTGTGTGTAATTGATTTGAACAAAATATAATGTAATAGCGCCCAAAGATATGCACTCTTTTTATTTCTAAAATGTGTGTAACAAAATCAATAACTCATACACATTTACAAAAAAAAAAAAAAACAGTAATGAGTTTAAATAAAACTGCAAAAAAATTAACAATTAATTGTGACAATTTGTTAACACTCTCATTTATAAGCATACTATACACACACATACAAATACTTGCTTAAACGTAGATATAAACAACTTCATAGCATTTTATAAGAAGGAAGAGAGGAATACAGAGAGAGAGAGAGAGAGAGCTTGAAATTGCAAAAAAAAATGTTTGTCAAAATGTGGCAATTAAACTAGTGTTTGTATGAATTTGTAAATGATTGTTTGGAGTTGAGAAATTATATTATTGTTAGAGATTTATTCGTTTAATTCGAATAATCGTTCATATTTTGTTTACGTTGGAAGTATTGTTATTACAAACAAAAAAAAAAAATATCTTTAAAAAGTCTAGTTGTATTATTTTTAAATTATCCGTTGGCATATATTAATAGGACCATTGTGTTAATTTGGATTAATAATTGGGTTAATAGATAATTTAACTGATCAACTCAACTATGTACTATAATTTAAATTGAAAAATTATACAATTAATTATTAATAATTAATATTCATTCATTGTACATAATCATACATCTTTACATTAGTAACTTGTTGAATATTCATATGAAAAATTGTAAAAATTCAAGTGACATAATAGAATTTATTTTGTATACAAAACTAACCATACATTGGATTGTTAACTTGGTGTAAAAGCTCTTGTAATTTTAATTATTGTTAAAAATCTGAAATCAACAATCTCATATCAAATAAGTTTACTGCAGAAGCTGTCATTATTATGAATTCAATAGTACTGGGGATGAAGAATTTTAATAACTGTATGTAAAAAAAAAAAATCAAACAATTTCTTAAGTTTTATGACATTAACTGCAATAAAAAGAGAGGACGAAAGAAAAATTATTACTCTGCACATGAAAAGCTTTAATGTTTACTGCGGAGGGTTGGTAATTGAGATTTTCATGTGGTACTGACCTTTAACTAGAGAAAATAAAATAAATCATATTTTGAATCCTTTTTGTTTTCTTATTATTATTATACATATCTACATTACTTAAGGGATATTAAACATGTTTTTAATGTATTCCTATAAAACTACGTTCAAGACAAATCTTTGAACTATTTATTAGATTTTTGTTTTGTATGTTTTTAAAAGCATTAAAATTTATTATTTTGTAATGTTTTTTCTTTTTTCGTTTTTTTCTTCAAAATGCATATTGTATAACCTTTCTTAAGATGCTGTTTTGGTTTTTTACGTTTGGTGCAGCGTATCCAAAGTAATATTTGGTATATGTTCCAAATTTACAATTTAAATACATAAAAAAAAAAAAATATATTACTGAATTTTAAATCCTTGTTTCTGCGCAGTTTAATACCAAAATACTATAGAAATACCATTTCCGCATAATTGAAGAGCCACCTCAAGCAAATTTTACTCTCTTGCATCATTTGTAATATGACAGTGAGACTGTGAGTTTTTGTTAATGTGTGATTTACATACACATTCAAAAGGTTTATTTTCTCCTAATTTATATGTTTACTTCCATAGAGATGCATGAACAATGGTACTTATTTTTAAGACATTAGGGTCATAATCTTAATTACGGGATATTTTTAATTTAATAAATTACAATATTATAAATCATTATTAAAATTTTAATCTTGATGTCACACTATTCTATTAGAATTATGACAATATTTTTAAAATTGTGCTCAGGACTTCTATAGAAATCGTGAATTTTATGTCATCATTTTCTATTGAGCAACATGTGTTTTTTTTTTTTTTTTTTTTTTTTTTTTTGACGAGTATGAAACTCATCGATACTGGTGTATAGTAATAGTTATATTTGATTTCTTCCTGTTAATATATTGCTATTGTTACACATAAATATATTTAAATTTTCCCTTTTGAAATGTTGTTGCCTCAATATTTTCAACTTTAGAAATTCTTTTAAAATTATCTTGAAAATAAAAGGAACAGCAGGGATGTAAAAATTTACAAGTTCGTACTTTTTATACTATTTGATATTTTAAAGTAAATAATGTACAATTCCCGCAATTAATTTGAAACATACAAATATTATTATATTTTTTTAATTAAATTTTGAGGATTCGCTCTGAATGCATTTACTTAAGGAAATTCATTCAATTTTACATTGTCTCGAATGTAGATTTTATGAATTTTTGTGCTATGAGAATGAAAAGAAAATGTACTATTTGGATATTTTTGATACCGGGAAAAAATTGAACATTCCATCCCCACGACACAAGGGAAAAATTGTAAGAGAGGTACAAAATAAATGAGTGTAAAAATATAAAAGAGAGCTTATACTCAGGCATCAACTCATTGAAATACAATAAAATACAAAAACACATTTAATGAAACATTAAAATGATAGATGGATAGCATTATTTTTATTTAATGTGTTTTATTTTTTCTGCCTTAATTACACCTGCACTTGTTGTTTTGTTTTTATTGTGTGTATGTATAAGTGTATGTGTGTGTATAATTGCGAATGAGTGTATATTAGTGTACAAACAAAGATTGCAATACATAAATGAACGATTTTTATTTATAGCATAATCACTGAAAAAATTATGAAAATTAAATAATTTTCCAAATAGAAAATTAAACAAAAAATAATAATAATAATAATATGCTTATAAAAGTATTGAAAACAAAGGAAAATTTAAATTGAAAATAGTGTTAAATAAATGAAAAGTATAAAGTGCGGTCCAAAAATAAAATCGCCTTTAAGGCGTGGTATTTGGCCAATAAACAAATGAAAGTGAAATATTATTGATTGGAAGGATAATTACTGTTAATTTAAAATGTTTATTAAAAAAAATGTGTAAAAAACTAAGTAAACAGTTTAAAGTATAAAATATAAATAATCTGTACCATGTTTGTATGTAAATGGTATTAGTAGCAGAAGTCACATACACACAGAGCTTATCACTAAAGAGCTACCAAAACCTGTAGCTGAATATCATAGACGAAAAAAAATACAGTAACATGTATGTAATCTCTTGTATATGTGAGTGTGTTATTGAAAATATGGTGTCCTACTAGCTGTTAAGATAAGAAAACCATTGGTTATTCAGATGACTACTGTTAATGTGGAACATGCATTGCATACTGATGATAATAATAGTAAAGATGCAACAAAAGATTTAAATTTAAAAAATCTTAAAAGAACAAAAATTGAAGGTTTGATGCCACCACCTTCATACAATTCCATAGAGTTTTTAACGCCATTACCACCACCACCATTAACAACAACAGCAGCAACCACAGCAGAAACATTGAATTTGTCTACAGATTCAACAGACCTATCATCAGAAAGTCAGTATAATTTATATAATATTCTACGTAATAATTCAAAAGCTAGCCATCTGCATTCCTTTCTAACTACACAGGTGGATTGTAACGATTTTCCAGGCTATTTCTCTGGTTTATCTTCCTCAGCTGGGTTAGATTTACCCCAATTGTTGCAATCAACTGAAAACTCAACTACGTCGCCTGTAACAACAACGTGGTCATTATCATCTCCATTAAAATCGAAATCGAATTTTTCAACAACTCTTTTACAAAATAATACGAATCAGATTATAACGCCAAATGGCGACTTTACCAAACCTGTCATGGCAGTTGCTATAACTGAAGATTCAGCTTTAGATGTTGGAATTGTTAACTATAATAATAGTAATAATAATAATAATAACAATAATTCGGGCATTAAGAAAAAAGATCTGGAAAACGAACTTAAAGACCAAACACATACGCCAAATGAAGATGATAATAAATCCAAAGCTCATGTTAACGACACAAATATTGGACCAGTAATATCAGCAAATACGACATGCAATCCAAGCTCTTTAACGATAACACAAGATGGTCTTAAAGGTCCAATTTGTCGTACTAAAGGGCGAAGTTTATTACATCGTTTGGCCTCATTTGCTGCAGCTGCCAGTAATAATACAAATTTTGCTACAGCCACCACCTCTCCTAATCGCCAATTGGAAAAACTAGCAAAGAGATCATTTCGCCTCAGTTCCTCAGGTTTGAAGCAGACTTCGCTTTTAATGGAGATTCTTAAGCTTAATAATTTAACGGATGAACAACATCAGCCACAACCACAACAATTGCAACAGCAACATCAGCAATTGTCAGATAAAGAATCAAATAAATCTCCCAGTCTGTCGGCGGCCTATCACATGTTGGCCTCCCAGTTATTATATTCACAGTTGGTTCAACAAACTTCACCCCTCGTCATACTGGATTACAGTTCCAAAAGTAGCAAAAACAATAACAGTTATGAACAAAATGACGAAATCATACGGAGTAATGATAATGAACCTAAACAAGACAATGAAGTCGTAGTGTCGGCTGAAATAGAAATCCCCGATATGGAGTGCAATAATATAAAAACAGAAAAAAATTCTACTACAACTACATCTTCCGACACATATCCAAAAGCTCAGCCAGCCTCACCCGCATTATCGCTTCATACTAACTCTTCCATTCATGACGATGTGGATGGCACTAAAATCACAGATTTGTGGCACGAACAATTAAAAGTTTTAACTCAAGCCCACTTATGTCTAGAGCAATTCCTAGAAATAAATCAAGAAATCCAAGTTGTTTTAGAATCATCCTCACTTAAAAAACAAAATGACACTCAACTCTTTAATAATTTTAAAGATCAAAAAAGTTTTATTGAGGCCATTATGGCAAAATTACACTATGTATTCAGACATTGTGAAGACTCACGACAGTTATACTTAAGAACTGTTCAACAAGTCGAAGAGCAAACATTATCTGTTTCACCTTCGAACAATCTTAAGTATTTACTAGAGAATAGGTCAACGCCGGACTTAAAACCTGAACCTGATATTTTAGCCATAAAACGGGAAATAAATGAGGTAAATGATATAAATGGCAACACAGAATCTAAAACTAAAATTTTCAAAAATGTTTGGCAGCCTTTTGTTAATAAAATACATCAGCAGGAAAAAATAGGTGACGAAGAAACTAAAGTTGGAGGTGAAAACCATTATGCCGGACAAGAAGAAAATAAATCACCCGTTTGCTTTTGGCATCCCAAAAACCTTGGAATGAATTTGAACGAAAAGGCTGTAACAGCTGTTGAAATTATTTTAGAGTGTGCAGCACTCAACAAAAGTAAGCAACAACAAACAGGAGAAGCCACATTAAATTGCCAAAGTAAATCAATGGAAACGGTCAATTCTTCCAACACATCACCAATTCCACAAACAATTGCAACACCAACATTGAATTCTTGTCATTCGCCATTTCTTCAAACAACATCTGCATCAGCATCCTCGTCTTCATCAAATACTTCGATCGGTTCGAATCAACCGGAAGAAGCGGCGCCAGCCTTAAATATGCTCATGGCAGACTGTGGCACGTCCTCGTTTCTTACTGCTCTAAGCAATCGCGCACTCATAAACTTAGCTTCAAATACTTCTACTATTACCGCTAATATACCACCGATAACTACTACCAGCCCCAGCTGCAACAGACGTAAAACAGCAAAAAAACAAGATATCAATACACCACCCACGTCACTTGCTAGCTCTAGCTTAAATACAACACCCAACTATGTTACAAGTCCGCCCATTACTAATGCCCAAATTTATGGTACTCATGCTTCATCGGCAGCCGCTGCTGTAGCAGCTCTACAGGAAAAAGCTTTAAGTGATATGTTTAAAGTACGTTTCAATGCTTTAACTGCTGCAGCTGTCATAAATGCTGCTACTGCTTCGGCATCTGCAGCAGCAACAGTTGCTACGACTTCTACAAATAATACTAACAATAATAGCATTACAAATTCCTCAATGAATTCAGAAGGACCATATGATCTCAGCATTGGCAGCAAATTTAAAAAGATGTAATTGAAATTAATGTATTATTATAATTATTATCATTACGATTACAAAATATTCAGTCTTTCTTTATTATTTAAAACTATCGGACAGATGGACTTAAGTATTCATAAGATATAAGTATATATAGTACATACATATGAATTCATTCGTCCTTTATCGTATTGGATATTTTTATAAAATACTTCTTTCAAACTTAAAGTTTCATCTTTTCTTCTTTCTATTTTATATTGTAGGAATCTGGATAATAAGAATTCATCGAATTTACAGGGAAATGATAACTGCAAGGATAACTCATCGGAAAAAAAGAAACCACATATCAAAAAGCCTTTGAATGCCTTTATGTTATACATGAAGGAAATGCGTGCCAAAGTAGTGGCAGAGTGTACATTAAAAGAATCAGCTGCCATCAATCAAATATTGGGTAGACGGGTAAGTCTTTCAAATGATCAAATTGATATTAATATAAATTTTAATATACATACGTATGTTCTTTATGTGTCTGATAAACTCGAAAACCGGTAGTATTAATAGACATCAAAGAAAGTGTTGTGCTGTATAAATATTTTTATTTATTGATATGCGATCAATTTCACAATATTCACTTAAATGTAACTAAAATTAAACATTTAGTTTTGAAGTAAAACTTAAAAAAAAAAAACAATATATATATAATTCTTATTTCTATGCATTCTTGTCATTTATATGATATATTTAAGCTAATTTGAATTTAATGTTTAAAACGTTTAAAAGCTAAGCCGGTCATTGTGAAAAGGGTCGTTAAACTAAACATTTTATGTGAAAATAAAATTATGTATTATAAGCATCACTTTCTGTTTGTTTAAACAATACTACTTTTTTGTTTTTTTTTTTTTTTTGAATTAAAGCATTATTTGAGAATAAAACAAATGTTAAGAAACCATAAATGGAGCAAATATCAAAACTAAGATCAAGTTATTCACAAACATTTAAAAAGTTTTTTTACCTGAATAATTATTTATAATTTTTGTTTTGATATTGGGTATTCCCTTAATTTCAAGTTGTATTTTTTTAATTTTTATTTATTTTTTTTTATTTTTTTTTGTCTCAAATAATGTTTGATTCTTTAAATATAAAATATAAAATAATATGTTTTTGTTTTACACCATTTTTTTTTTTCTTAATAAAATAAAAATATATAAAATAAATTTAACAAAATTAAGCGTTGGAATTTTCAAGAAGCTGTATTTTAAATTGTTTTTACTACTTATATAACTGTTAGTTTAATATATGATAACCCTTTTTGGAAAGGGTCTCAATAATTAAACTAGTTGTTGATTATATATTTTTAAACTTACTTTTACATATGCAACATTAATGTATGTAATTTCATTGAAACGTAAATACAACCCCCCCTCCCAAAACTATTTTGTAGTGGCATGAACTGTCCCGCGAAGAACAAAGTAAATATTATGAAAAAGCTCGACAAGAACGTCAGTTACACATGGAATTGTATCCGGGGTGGAGTGCACGGGACAACTATGGTTATGTTTCGAAAAAGAAAAAGCGTAAAAAAGACAGATCGCCCGCGGATTCGGGAGGTATTGCACTAAATTTTTTTATTTTACTAATTTTTTTTTATTATCATTTCCTTATAATTGTAACTTTTTAATACACTAAAAACATTAACCATCATCTAACATTATTAAGCAGTTAAAAAAAAAAAAAAAGTTATCCTTATTTTTAGGTTTTCCTTTCTTTATTATCATTTATTTAACAAATACACTTTATGACACTAGAAAAATTAATGTATTAATAAAAATTCTTATATACTATATATATATCTAAAAAGCAAAATATAAAGAAAAAGAAATTATATTAAAGATGCCGTTCCATTTGCTATATATTTTCAAATCCATCAATTTTATATCTTTGAGTCAGTCATAAGCAAGCATATGAATGAATAAATGATTGAATAAATGAATGAATTCTATCTACGACATAAACGTAAAAAATTCTAGTACACAACACTTGTAATAAAAATTAAGTGAAATTAGATAGCATTTATTTCGTAATTTTTGGCTAAAACTGTTTCATGCTAAGATTTATATATGTATGTATTTCTCTTAAGGTTCTTTAAAATATAACATTTTTCACATTTCTAACACGAACATAAATTTATTGAATGCAAATTAATATTTCCTACTTCAGCCATTTAAACCGCCAAAATTGTTATCTCTAAATTCTTTTGTGACCTTATGCTAGCTTTCAAGCGAACGGATTCATTTCATTTACACTTAATCACATTAAAATGTTCAGACAACTGTGGCTCTATTGGCAAATATAATTGTTCTAATTCCGCCTATAACGGATCACGTTATTTTAATATAAGAGCTGGGAGAAAAGTAAAGCATATTCGCTTATGAATTCTGTTGCTTCAGAAAATTTTATTCGTCCTTTTTGCTTATTTCTAAAAACATTTATATAGAATTCAATATTATATTATATAATTAATATTAAGATCTACCCATTATGAACTATTTAATGGTTAACTATAAAATTTAATAAAGATTTACAATATCTGCTTTATGTATTTCATATCAAGACCCTACCGTAAATCTATAAATAGGAAGTTTTGAATTACAATATTGGATTCACATTATTCCAAATACAATTTTTTCTATAATTCAACTATTTTATAACACTATTTATATTTTTGAAATAAAAAGTTGGTAAATGTTTTTTTGAAGATCTAATATTTCCGTATTGCTTGCGTAGACTCACCTTTGTATCAATTTTTATTAACTTAAATCAAATAATGGCATCAAAAACTGGGAAATATATAAAGTTGATTATAAATAAATTGTGTTTATTATTTTTTTTTAGAATATTCTGTAGACTTGTTAGAGAACATCACTAGTATTTTATAATCCAATCATTAAAAAAAAAAAAAAACATTTATATTTAAAAGTCAATCTCACCTGCTTTTTATTTGTTTATTATTTTTTGGTTTTGAATTATTAAACAATTATGTCTTAAGCTCATTATTATTTTTACAACGTTTTATTATTTGTTTTTAAATAATTTATTTGTTTTGTATAAACAACAAACATAACTAATAATTTTATTTGGTTTAAAAATAGAACATAAATATTAAAAACAAAATTGAAACAATTTATTTGGAAACAAGTTTGAAACACCAAATAACAATACTTACCCACATGTACCAAAAACAAAAACAAAAAAAATATAAACAAAAATATAAACAAAAATACAAAAAAAAAACAAAGCCATTTTAATTGCCTTTCCAAAGTACAATATAAAAAATACATAAAATATGTTGCATTTAATTTGAAAACAAGGTTTATTTCATAAATCCTTTTGTTTATTGATTGGTTCTAAATTAGTTCATATACTTACATACATATTTTTATTACAAAAATTCAAGTTAAATCATTTTTTTTTTTTTAAATAGAATTGGCCCAATTTTTATAATTTAAATATTTGAGTTTGTTAGTTACATAATTGATTATTTTGAAAAATTTTTAAAAAATAAATACTTTTTTCTTTTTTGTTTAACAAAATTGTTTATCTGTTACATAAAATATTTAAAATATATACATATTAATGTATGTATGACAATTAAAAACAGTGCAAATAATTAATTTGATAAAATAAATTGTCGGTGACACACAATTAGTCCTTAACGTTTTTTCTTTTATAAACTTTTAACACGAATATAGAGGACGTATTGAAGTTAGGAACTATAAATTGTAATTTGAGAACACTAGTATTCTTAAGAAGTGATTCTTTAATAATTGTCAATATATATATATATATATATATATATATATATATATATATATATATATTTTTTTTTGGGTTAATTTTGATAAAACTTTTAAAAACTTTTTTGCTATTCTGTCAGTCTAGATGTCGTGGTTTTGTTTACCACCAAAGAATATAATTTATAATTATGTTGAAATATAAATAAGTACACAATCTTAGTACTTTATTTTAGAGATATACTGATTTAAAAGTCAGAAGTTACTATAAATAGTTTCTGTCTTTAGAACAAAGTTGTTGTAAGAAAAATGTCATACCTTTTAAACTTCTAAAATGTTTTTAATGTATATCTGATTACATCATTGTTTTACTATAATTGTTAAAAAATATATAACGAGATTTGCAAAAAAAAAAAATCGCAATTCTTACAGAGGGTCTTCTGATCCATTTAAATATCTTTATAATTATTATTATTATTTTTTTTTTTTACATTAAACTCCAAAATCTCTAAAAGTTTTCATTGGATTTATAATGATTTAAATTTCATGTATAAGAAGAATATGTCCACTATATATGTAGTAATATTAAAATAATATTATAATTAAAAATGCATTCGTAGTGCAAATGCAATTTTAGGATGTTTTTCTGATTTTAATTTTCTTTTAATATCTTCATTATAAATCCTTAACTATACATCGGATTTCATTGATTTAAAAACCAGTATAAAGTTTATTTATTAATTATTGTTGTTTATATTGTATAAATTTAAAATAATTTTTTTTTATTTTGTTTTGCTAAAAATGCATTTTCGGATACATTTTTAAGAAATTTTTAAAAGATAATATTGTTTTTAAATTACTACATTTATAGTGGATACATTCATCTTATAATAAAAAATAAAATTTAATTCATTAAAATCCGTTAAAAACTTTTAAACATATTGAAGTTTAAGAGCCTAAACACAAGCAAGCGAAGTTGGATATTGTTTTCCGCTCTAAGATAGAAATGCAAATTTAATAAAGACGGCAGTGTTGCCATTTTAGCACTTTCAGTGATAGATTTAACATTTAAATGGGATAAAATGTACTAAAAATTTATAAAATTATGTTAAATGCTTTTTAGCATTTGTTACAGTAATTCTTAATTACATACAGTTTTAAAATATAAACCTAATTTTACTTTATTTTCCAATATTACCCTTAACTCTGAAGAAATTAGCTTATTTTTTCGACGCCTTCTGGCAACACTCAAAGACGGAGTCCATCAGCAGATTTCCCATACATTTTGTTTTTGCTTCTTTATATTTTTTATATATTACAATAACAAAACTACATGTATAAAAAAAGTTTTTCTTCCTCTTATAATTTCCATACATAATAAACATAAAGCAAATCTTTCTTCTATCTTTCCTTCTTATACAAATTTAATGTAAACATATGTGATTAATTTTGCAACAACTTCAACACCGACAGAGAGGGAGAGTAAGAAAATGAGAACTTTTGAGAATCCGTTGTAAAAATAAAATAAGAGCCCAAACACAATCAAACGGATTTCAACGTTGTTTTCCGCTCCAAGAGAGAATTGCAAATTAAATGAAGACGGTGTCCAATAGCGGATTTCATGTATATTTTGTTTTTGTTTCTTTATATTTTTTGTATTTGGCATATGTATGTATATAAAAAAAAGTTGTTCTTCCTCTCATAAATTCCATACATAAAAAATATAAAGAAAATCTTTCTAAATGTAAACCTATGTGATATTGCAACAACTGCAACACTGACAGAGAGGAAGAGTGAGAAAATGAGAGCTTTTGAGAATCCGTTATGAAATTAAAATAGATTTTAATTTCCAGCGAATTCCGTTGTGTTCTTTTAGTTGTCAAATCTTCATATAAAAAAAAAAAATAATCCGCTAGGTTGTGTTTGGGCTCTCATGGGAACCAAGTAAGCGGTGGTTTCTTCATCGAGGAAACAAATACCAGTGTATCCTNNTATATATATATATATATATATATATATATATATATATATATATATATATATATATACTGCTTTTTAAGTTAAAAATAATATATGAAAAAATATACTAATAATGGTGTAAGCCACTTATACATATGTAAATGCATAAGGATGATTCCGTTGTTATTAAGAAATTTAATTAATTTAAAGATACAATATCTCGAAACTTTTGTCCTGGCATTAAATTTTCTTGAACTGATTTCGGACTATATGGTATTTTTTTTTATTTATGACAAAGATACAATATAAAAATTGGGATCATAGAAAGGACCTTTGGTACGAATAAGCAATGAGTTTATTTGTTTTTTAACAAATATATAACCCAGCAAAAAAAAGAAACGTTGAGATTTAGTTGTTATTTTTAAATATATTATTTTAATGCATGAAATGTGAAAATCATTCCCTTTTCAGATAATAAGTATAAGTATCTTTTAATAAGAAGCCTGTGTTAGAAATTATTAAAATTATTTATTGGGTTCTATTTTTTATTGGAATAGAAAGTATGATAAAATGCAGCATAGAAGGATTATATCATTAAACCAAAAGGCTTTAAAGTCAAAATAATTATTTGGATAACTTAGTACACACATTTAATGACACAAATGTTTGAGACCATGTCAAATTTGTCTCAAATTTTCACAAAAATATTAGATATTTGAATTTCTTGCATATCAATACTTCAAGACTAAAATAATTCATTAACCTTTCAGTAGTTTTACCAAAAATATTTTCGTTTATATTAAAATACGAGTAATTATATAAGATTTTAATGATACATAATAATTTGAATACCACACAACAACAATGTTATACTATTTAGAGTTAATATTAACCAACTTATTAAGACATTTTCTTATTAACTGTTAAAGATAATTAAAAAAAGGAAAAAAAAAACATTGTATTTTATATGTAAATCTTAGTGTTACTTACAATGTTACAATTTCAATATTGTTGGGTATTATTTGGATACATCTTTCGGGGTACCAAAATGAAATTTTTTTAGTAACATTGCCATACTGGCAATAACTAAGAAAAATTTTATAAATAATATACATATTAATAAATAGCAGTGTAATTAGAAGTTAATAGGCGTTTGTTTGTCTAGTTTAATTTAGAAGATCATATTGGCAATTTTTTTATATTTAAACCATATTCCTTTTTTATTAAGTTAACATAAGAAAAGCAATCGAATGAATATATCAGAATGAAATATCTTTAAATTTCTTATTGGCTCTGAATATTTCAGATCCCTTAATTCCCAATGAGAAAAATGTTTTTGAGCAAACGCGTGCTTCTCTTTAACTTATACGACTTTTTTTTTCTTAAATCTCAAAGACCTGTAAACTTTTTATTGATACATATACATATATAAAACTCTATTCTTTAAACTGTGGCTTAACTTTCTCTCTATACAAAGAGATCACATTAATACATATATCTTTATCTCATTAATCTCAACATTTCTTATGAAAATAGGGTGATTTGCAAACCAAATATCATTTCTTAGTAACATTAAAACTATCTTATACTAACAATAATAAATTGACTTCTGTATCCTACAAAAAATATAGAATAGATATAGCGGTAATGACATTAATTTTGTTGACTGACAGATAAACTGAACAAAAAAAAAAAAAAAAAAAAAATTTTTTTTTATAAAAAAAAAAAAAAAAAAAAAAAAAATTTCTTATTCAAATTCTTTTAATGATTTCAAATAACATTATATACAAATAATAAATAACTGTATGGATAAAAAAAAAAATAGATATTAATCTTCATGACGCTCTCTTTTCGAAATGTAGAACGTTCAACCAAAACTTTCTTTTGCAAATTTTCATCCAAAATTTTAGAATGTCAAAAATTCTACATAAATATGTTTGAAGAAATATATTAAAGTAATTTTGAATCTTTGCAAATTTGTGATACATTCAACTTTATCTAATTTATCAAATTGATTTAAATATATTCAGCCAAAACTTTTTGGTTTTTGGTAATTACAACCACTTATTCAGGTCACAGTACAATTAAAAACTTGAGGTTGTTGCTTCAACCTAAATCTAATGCTAATATAATAAGGAAAATTAAATGCCAGATGATTTATTGTGTTAGACGTTTGAATATAAAAACGAATGGTCAATTTAAGGCCAGGATCAAATCCCGTTGACTTCAATTTTTTCTTCCTAAAATTGATAAATAACTTCATATATTTGTGGACAATTCGATCAAAAAATAACCAGTAGCTCAGGAAAATAAAGAAGTTGGATATATTTTTTTTTTGTACTTCCAATTATACTTATTATAAATTAACAACGAAAAAGCAAAGTTAATGCTGGGAATATACAAAAAAAAAAAAATGTTCCAATTTTCAATTAAAAAAAAAAAAAATGAGTCCAAGTTAAAGGGTATATAAAATTCGGCACAACCGAATATGACACTCTACTATATTGTTGTTTCTTACTTTTTATCAATTCATTCGATATCTTTCATTTTTCAATTTAATGTTCAAATGTCTTTTATACGATATTAATATTTAATATTAATTTCTTTAATAAATATGAAAATAAAAATTGAAAGGGATTAATTTTTTTTTTTTTTTTGGTCTATTGTCTGTCTTTGTTTTTTAAATGCAGTGTAGGAGTTCGTTTATGGAAAGCTCTACACAATAATTATTGTAAACAGACAGATTTAGTGTTATGAAACAGTGTGTATATAATTTATTTGTTTATTATTTTCCTAACACAATGAACGAATTATGGCAGCAAATGAAATAACACTTATATGTTGATAAGAAGATCAGACAAAATTACATTATTATGCTTTGATACATTTTATTAAAACATATTTTAAATTATATGATATACCTTTAAAATACATATTACTATATATATTTTTATAAACAAAAACAAATAAAATTCGGCATACGACTGCATGCTTCCGAAGACGTAGTAACGATCATGATTATTGTCATTTTAAGCTAAAGAGTTTTTAAATCAGTCAAATGGGAATTCCTCTGTTTTTTTTTTTTCATAATTTTTAATCAACTCGCTCAATCGAAAAGCTTAATAAAAAACAAAAAAATGGAAAAGCAAAAACAAATTAATTGTTAAATACTTTTTTGATTATATTTTTATTTTCTAAATATTTGTTTTTTTTACCAAAATCTTGTACTTCAAATTAAAAAAATATAAAAAAAAAATAAAAAATAAATATAATGAAAATAGTGGCATGCTTTGGGTCGGGAAGAACAAGCCAAATATTATGAATTGGCCCGTCGAGAACGTCAATTGCATATGCAAATGTATCCCGATTGGAGCTCACGGACTAATGCGTCACGAGGGAAGAAACGCAAGCGAAAACAAGACAACAATGCAGACGGAGGTTAGATTAACTTTTTTCAGGCATACATTTTATAAAAAAAAAATAAAAAAAAAATATGTATATTTGTTATAATAAAAAAAAACAACTATAATAAGTAAAAACATTACCTACACCAATATATTTACTTTACTACTTAATTAACCCATTAATGTTCAAACAAAATACATACATATAACTTGAGCTGCTCAGTATCTAACTAAACTTGTACATTTTATATTTTAAAACACATTTATACATATACAAATGTATAAATGTATATGTATATACACATTACTTTCAAATTCAACAACGATACAAAATTGCTAACAATAAAATAAAATAAAATAAACTCTATAATATACATTTTCTAAAGAACATTTAAAACAAAAGGCATCAAACTAAATATGAAAATTGTCTATAACTTATGTTTATTGCAATCATTGCTAGACACTGGCCATTAATGGGTTAACAATTACCATGTCTTTATATAAATATATATTTACATATACATATATGTATATACATATACAACAATAAATATATACATATATATATATACATACTACCAAAATTGCTTTACTTAAGTGTCAATATAAATTTTTGGTTTCTTATTTCAAAATATTTTCAAAACATTTTCTTCTAACATATTCTAAAACAAAAACAAAAATTGCGGTTTCGGGCCTAATAAGTGTACTTAACGCCCGCCCGCCACCACTACCACCACCATTGTTATCCTCATTATCGGCAAATTTTGTAAAATATCAACGAAATAAAATATAGACCTGCTGAAAAATAAGCGGATATCTTTTGCGTCTAAACTATCGATTAATCGTAATATAAACAGTATATGGTGGTGGATGTTCATAATTGAGTTTATTCATTATTATTTTAAATGATTTTTTTTTTTTGTTTTATTAATTAATTTAAAATTTGTGCTACAGAATAAGAAAAGAAAAAAAAATCATAATTATTAAATTGGGCCATTTTAATTTTAATTTACTTTTTTGTTTTTGTCTCATTTAGCAAAATCTCATGAAGAAAAAGTAAAAGAACGGAACAAAGATCGAAAAACAATATCAAAGTTTCAAACTTTATGATTTTAATTAAAATTTAATATTTTCCCCAAATTTCATGTATTTTAATTGAGTCAAAATTAAGTATTACTGAACATACTTCAGATGAATAGTTTTAGTTTCATCTTTGGACTTAAAACTTCTTAACACATCCGTAACAAAATAGTATAGTATAGTTTGAATTAAAATATAATATCAGTTCATAAGTTACAAAATTAAGTAATTTTAAGAGTTATGATCCTCTAGTTGCTATTAAACGATATGTATACCATATAAGGTTTCAAATTAGCATTGTTCTAGTTTCTTTTGTAAATTCATGAGGTTTTTGCCATATACATATATTTATAATAAAAATAAAAAATAAATATATAATAATATATTTATATATATATGTAACTTGATTACCTATTTATTTATTTTTTTATTTTTTTTTTTATTTTAATTGTTCTCCAACCAATGTGATAATTAATGCATGCTTTTTTATATAAAATAATTACATTTAGTTTTACTTCTAACATTTAGCAGCGTTTATAATTATAATACTTCTTTCTGTATGTACATATATATCTGGTGTTTATTTACCTTTTAATAATTCTAATATGTTTTTATGTTTGTTTTGTTTAATATATTTTAAATTCTTTAGTTACATGCTTTTTCTTTCAAATGTTTTTTTTTTCCTAAAATAAAAAATAAAAAACATATTGTGTTATTTTTATGTACTTTTTGTGTTTTTCTTTTTTCTTTTTTTTTTTTCATTCAAACCAACTGATTTAGGTAATAATATGAAGAAATGTCGAGCTCGATTCGGTTTGGATCAACAGAATCAATGGTGTAAACCTTGCAGGTATGTAAATTTATCACAACTTTACATATATATACATATATATATATATATCTCTAAGAAATATGTATTATACCACCGATTTAGAGTTAGAAAATTTTTTTGGCTACTATGTTAAAAAAAAACATTTTAATAAAATAGATTTATTGTAACAAAATTGTCAGCAAGTTATCGGAAATGTTTAAAATGGTGAAAGAAGTTTTATAAATAATTACTTGACAGCATTTGTATGGTGGATTTTGAAATACAATTCTAAAAACAATTTTATTTATTGTGTATAATTTTTTTCTTTATATAGAAAATCGTTAACGCCAGTTCCAGGAATTTTTAAAACCTTTGCACGTATACACAATACTATAGTATATTTTCAGAGTGGATAAATAGTTAATTATTGATTATTGGTCTTAAAGGAAAGGTCTTAATATATCTTAAAGCTTTTTGTAGAAGATTTTTTAAAAAATGTAAATATTTCCTTTTGTTTTAGCGTAAAAAAAACATAAATAAATAAAAGATTTCTTTTTAAGATAAAATGACCAAAAGTAAATTTTTCTGTAGAATCAAATTTGTGTTTTTTTTTTGTTCTATTGAACTATTTAATTCAAGAACTAAATTATTATAAATGTAATTGCAGATTACTTTAATCATAATAAATGAAATATTTTGAATTACAATTATAATTTTTAAAGTAACATACATACAATATTACATATCGTTACAAATTTATTTCAATAAACTATATGTATGTATATTCAGTTATAAAAAATAACATTATTTTGTTTTCAAGAGTTAAAAAAAAAAAACAAAAAAAGTTTTCAAAAATGCATTTCCTAAATGTATTTGTATTATTAAAAAAATAATTAATATTGAAAGCAATTAATTTTCTATTACTTTTTAAATCAATGAAATCGAGGTTTAGTTTCATAATATAACTATATAGTTATATTGAAATATATGTCTGTGTAGGTAATGTTCACACTAGTCAAATATTTGACCAAAATGATGTAACCACTATATAAAACATTTTTTAACATCTGCATTTTATTGGTAAGATATTTTTTATCTATCTTTAATCATAGGTAACACTTTGCCAAATCATGTCTGAGGCTATATTCTTTTACAACACATTTGTATGATCAAACAACGACAAACATTTTTCTTATGTAAAAACAGTGGTCATATAAATTTGGCGAAATATTCGACAAATGTGAATATAACTTATGAAACATGGATGCGTAAAGGAGCGTATAAACCATAAGGAAACTATAAAATTATATTTATATATTATTCACGATTTTATTAAAAAAAAAATAGTTAGAAACCCTACAAAAATCTAATTTCAGAAATCAAGTGCATACTAAATGCCATTTAAATGATAACATCGCGATATTATTATATATATATAATTATATATATATATATATATATATATATATA
>MINK01173360.1:0-13847 GCA_001735545.1 Phormia regina
AAGCAGGAATGAACATAAAATTGCTTTGGAGGAAGCCTGGAAGGAAATATCTCCAGATAAAACGAGAAATTTGGTCCGATCGATGCCCAGAAGATTACAGGCCGTGATGTTGGTGTTGTTCGGTAACTATATGTCGTTAACAAGTTTTTGATGGGTAATTCATTTAAGCAAATAAGAATAATACAATTATTTTTAATAATAGAGTATATTATAATTTTATAAAAAAAAAATAATATCGGTAATATAAGTTCAAATATTAAACATAGTACGACCGACTTCATTTTGATAAAATATTTTGGCGAACACAAATAAATATTATCGAAGATGTGGACATTTATACATAAGATAATCTCTCAATTATTTATCATATAAAATTAAAGATAAGTTCTTAGTTATCTATCTGTTAATTGCTTCTATGACGATTCTATCCGAAATATTGGTTTCTCTAAAAAATGTCCTTTTTTCGTACGGCAAATTTTTCCGTTATTTCCGACAATTTTTAAAACTGTGAAATGAAAGAAAATTGTATGAATTCTAACAAACGAATATATTTTCGAATTTTTTAACGAATATGTAAAATGTGCTAAGCTCGAAACAATTTATAAAATGTATTATAAAAACTTAAGCCCATTGATACGATATTGTAAGAATTTTAAATATACTACATAATTTTGTTATTGGAATTCATCTTTAGAAAAAAAAAACCATTAAGAAAGTTAATAGAAAAAGATAGTCAGATGAGACTATATGATCGTTGACATTTTTCGAAAATATTATTTAATAATTTGGATTATTTTCAGTTATGTCAATGGACCATCCTATATAAAAAATTGTATACCATTTGAACTCACATTTAAATTATCCCAAATGGTTTTCTGAAGAGAAGTTAATCATTAAGAATTATAAAGTTCTATATTTTCAATTTGAACTTTCAATAATTTTTTTTTTCACAAATATTTTTCTATTTAATTTTCTGATTCAGATGCGACATTTTTGATATTTTTAAAAAGTTTGATCCAATTAAAATGTTAATAAAATTGAATATAAACAACTCAATTGTAATTGAAACATTCAAAGGAACTGTTTTTAGTATTTGAGTTATTTGTTTTATAATCACGAATTTTATCTTAATTTTTCACTCCTGTTTTAAAATCCAGGGTATAGACTCCCGCTAAGCATCTATATTTATCACAGTTCTTATATTATATATCCAAGATTTGTAATTTTCTGTATTAATTATTTTTGCTCCTCCGATTATATAAACTTCACGCGGTTATCCAAGCTATTCCATTACGCTTCATCCACGCTAGCCTTTTTCTTTGTATATTAAAAAAATTTATCAATAAACCCTCACTTTTCTACGTCAGGTAAGAAAATTATATTATAGATAAAAAATTTTAAAATTGCTTTCTGTTTATGGAAAAAACATTAAAATATTTTAATATTTGAAATTGAAAAATATTCGAATGGGCCGAATCTTTGATACCCTTCACCATCGTTGACGTGGATGTTGTAAAAATACAATACTATCAATTTCAACATCAAAATGAAGTCGCTAGCTTGTATAGGAACTGAGAAAAGTCAACAACAAATACGATTTTTTGGGAGTATCTTCGGTTTTTTGCCGATATCTCTGTTATTTATTAACCGATTTTGCTCATTTTTCATATATTTCCTATAATGTATTAAACTTTTATATTTGATAACTGGGGCATTCTAAAAACTGATTTCATCAGACAGACAGAAAGACAGACGGTCATCTTTATATCGATGCCTCTATCAATAAGGATACAGAATATATATACTTTTTGGGGTCTAAGATGAATATTGTAGAAATTTACCACTCTGATTCCAGCACTCAAATTAAAATCATCTAGTGATTTTCCCATTTATGTAGTCATAGATAATATATTACATAATTTTATTATTATATTATTAATTTTTGAGGGTTTTTTTCAAATGCTGTATTAATATAAAATAAAAAACCGTCATATATAAGAAAACGATTCTGCACCCACCGCTTGGCAAATCGACTCCATGTTTCGACGGTTTTGATTTTATGTTACGTTGTTTTGCATTTTCAGTGACAATAAACTTCAATTAAACATATAAGCTTTTAAATGTTTTTTCAAATGCTGTATTAATATAAAGTAAAAAAAAACATCACATATAGGAGAACAATTCTGCCTTCATCACGTGGCAAATCTACCCCATGGGATGGAGTTGTTTTTGGTCACTTCACAAATCCATAATAAAAATTAACTTCACATGAAGATAGCCAGGATCAAAACGGCTTAAATAGGAGACAACATATCAAGGTTTTTATTACTAATGATAGTTTATTGATATCGTGAACCGTTTGAAAATATAGCATATTAATAAAAAAAAGTGACGAATAATCCTCAGTCCAACCGTATTCAAAAATATGTACCTAAAAAAAATTTGCCTTAAGTAAGATTTGGACTTGGAACTTTATTAACTAACCTTTTCAATGATTAAAGTCTTACACAGTACACCATCTCGCACTTCATTTTTAAAGCTTCTTTTAGCATACAATTGAATTGTAGACATTTTTAAAAAAAAAAGGGGTTGAAACAGCGACCTTCTGGATTTTAATCCTGCGCTCTACACTGAACCAAAAAGGTACATAAATACAATGAAAAAGTTAATTGTTTCAATGAATTTGTGCACCAATTTTGACCCTATGTACATGTTCATTGAAACAATGAATTACCATACATTACTATTAAAAGTTCATTGATAAAATTTAAAATCAATGGACGCGTTCATTAAATAAAATAGATAATTGCAATGAACAGCACATTGATTTCAATGAACAAACAAATGTCCCAATGAAAACGTACATTGAAAATAAATGCATTGTATTTTGGGTTTTTATTTTATATTAAATTAAATGATTTAATTGTACTATATTGACTCAATATAATCAATAATAAATTATTAAATTCTTAATGTAGATGCCCTAATTATAAAACAAGCATATCATGATGACCACCAGTTGTAGTCTTGATCAGTCTGTAATAAAATTTTATATAGAATAAAGTTAAAATATTTTATTTATTTATGAATACTTACGATCGTGAATTAAAAAACCAAGAGGAGTATATGGTTTTTTAATTCACGATATTTTTCGAAACTTAATTGTTTTATCTACACGAATATAAGTTAAAAATATAATTTTAATTGAATGCGTTGTATAAAAATGTTCGTTCTTAACAAAATATTGAATTCTTTTGTCTTTTGTTTAAAACGCGTCATCTCTTGTCAAGAAATAAAAACCAACTGCTTTTTTTGTTTACTTTACTTCCCGTTAGAAAGTATATATTTTGAAGTAATTCAATGAAATATTTCATTGATTCAATAATTTTGTTCATTGTGTAATGCTTCTTCTTAATTTAAACAATGTATTAGTACATTGAATTAATGAATTCAATGTTCTAATACATTAAATCAATTAACTAATTAACTTATATTATTAAGAAATAAGTTTAATGTAATGTTCATAATGGAGTTAATTTTTTCATTGAATTTTAATGAATCTTTTCATCAGAGCTATGAATTTTTACATTAATTTAATAAATGTCATTTAATGTACCGCATTCATTAAAAATACTTTTTTCAGTGTTGAGTACTTATTTATATTATCTAGTGAATGTAAATAATAATGACGTCTCATTACCAAGAAAGTACTTTAATATGTAGTTTCCATTACCGAAAACCGAAAAGTTTTTGCTGTGTTTGTACCACGATATGTGGTACATTCATCGTACTGAATATAACCAAATCTAGTCAATTTATATTTGTTCATATCTAAACTAAATGAGAATTAATATTCTCAAAGTAGTGGACTGATAAACAAAAATGTGTATACAATAGTTATTAAAAGCAAATAAATACATTGACTTAATAGTTGTAGAATTAACCAAATTTGTAAAATTAACTGAATGATTGTAAAATGAACTAAAATATGTTTTTACTAGAAAAATATTTAAATATATATTAAACTTGCAGTCAATCATATTCAAATTTTTATTGTGGGTAATCATTAAATTATCAAACAGAAACATAAACGTAGCTATCATGAACATGGTTATACTGAAATTAATGAAAAACAGCTATACATAAATTGATTAGTTGCATAGATTATGCTCTAACCATGTTTTTTCTCTGCATGTAGGATATAAAATTTTCTACAATTTTACTGAATTAAATTTTTATGCTCCATCTTGAGAGTACAGTACGTTGACTTACTCAACTATATGTCCAAAGTCTTTTCATTAGTTGCTGACATATCTGCATGTTAAAAGATGGTTCGTACAATAATTATCTTTTAATGTTATCGTCCTAAAATATAGCAAATATTGAAAAACATTACATATATTGTATATCGGTGAATTTAAACATAAAAAAATTATAGAAAATTATTCAGATAGTGAATGTACGTAGTATTGAAATTTACATACAATTTCTCAATAGTTACAGTTAGAGAAATTTTGGAGAATTCTTAATATATCGAAATATCTCAATATTATTTTTTTTTTTCTGTAAAATCTCGAAAGTAAAAGTTTCAAGAAATTATCTATTTTTCTATATTTTGTTACATAATATCCATTATGTATTTTCTATTGCAACATATCTCAAGACGTTCGCAAAATAACATAGTAAACTTACACCAAAACAAAAAAAATGTGGATTTAGATAATAGAAAAACTAATATTATCGAGACTAAAGTTAGTAAAGTTTAAAATAATAATAATAAAAAATATATAAAAATTAAATTGCTTTTAATTTTCGATAGTCCTCTTCGAAGGCATTGTTAGAGAAATGTGCGAGAATTATGCAGGTAAAGACTTTTAATGCAGACTTATTAAAATTTTTATATTATCATCGATTTTGGAAATCCTTTATTTAGCGATGGCTGTCTATATTTGAAGATAACTTAATGAAATTTGGAAGAAATCTCCACGTGAATTAAAGTTTATCGTTTAGGAAATACTTAAACTTTTCATGAAATTCCTCATATTATTAGAGGATTTTTTTCTTTTAGATATTTTGAGACCTCAACTGCGGTATCCAATTCAGATGACTTCCCAAAAGATTGTTCCCAGAGACAAAAACGAAAAACGCCATATAAGCACAAAAATTCACGATTTAAAAAATGTTGTCCCAATGGAGAAAGCTTAAGCATGAATGAAGAAAACCAGAGCGGTGCAATGTGCGCTTCATCGAATATACAATTAACACCAAGTTTTATTAATGTAACGTTATACGACAACTGCATTGAAGATATGGAGACTGAATTTACTTTGCCATTAGAAATTGGAAACCCATGCAATACGTATGTGTGTGATTTTCTAATTCAAATATATTTATCAAATATTATTTATCAGATATTTATTTCATTTATCTACAGATCAATCTTATATAATGACATTGACGATTTATTTTTCGTAGTCCAAGATGGTTCGTTACTTGTAATGGATTTATATGCAAATGACACATACACATTATACAATAATTATTGTATAGATATAAATAATATATCTGGAATTAAATACGCTATCGTTTGTATAACATCTGTAGAAGAACATATTAGTCGCAGTCAGATTGTTGTTGTTGGTACTCTAATGCTAATATCCATTCCATGTCTTTTATTGGTTGCTTATCTTCATTTACGAATTAAGGAACTAAGATCCTTACATGGAATGATTTTAAGTTTCATGTCAGCTTGTTTAGCTACTGGATACTTTTTGTACTCTCTTATTCATATATGTAAATTGGATGAATGGAACGCTGGATATGCTGTACAATTTTTTGTTTTATCATATTATTTTTGGTTTTTCTCGTTATGCTGTAATGTTGCATTAAACATATGGTAAGTTTAAAAATAAATAAATAAATTTTTATTTTACACTTTAGCTTTTAAAATAATAACAATAATAATAATAATAATAATAATAATAATAATAATAATAATAATAATAATAATAATAATAATAATGAAATTAATAATTAAAATTATATTTGGAGGGAACTTATAGAGATTTTTAACTTGCAACAAAGAAAGTTCGCTACAACTTTTTTAATCTATTCAGATAATGATTTTTTGTGTTCGTATTGTTTGTCCATTAATTGATAGCAATTTCCATACATTTTCTATTGTATTGAGGTCGAGAAAGTATGAGGACTACTTCTAAGTGGTAAAATGTTGACTTCATTCTTTCCCGCTCTGCAGTGTGAAAAAGGGGCATAGTCTAGTTGAAATGTCCATGAAATGAATATAAATAGTGTATAAAATGTTAGAAATTCTTTTCCCCTGAACTTTTGTAAGTATTTTTCGTAATTCTATTCGTAGAAAAACGAAGTTCATGATTATCATAATGTGAAGTAGCACTCTACGCCATTACACATCCTTTGTAGCTTAATGGGGTACATAATCTGTATCCTAATAGTTTCTCTAATAATCAAAATATAATTTTCTAATCATTTTATACATTTTTTTGTTGTTTTTAACCAACACTAAAATCATTTATAATTTTAATTTCGTGGCAGCCATTAAATTAAATTTACAAATCAGATGCCTTTACAATATTTTCTTTTGAGCAATGTTATGTAAAATATAAAGATAATTTAAATCTGCACTTGTTTTTAATAATTTTTTACATTTTTATTTTATTTTCAGGGTTCATATACCATTAAACAAGAAGAAATCAAAGTTCATGACAAGTTTGTACTTTGGCTTTTATTGCCTTATGTCATTTATCGGGGCTACAATTCTAGTTATTTTTACTATTGAAAAGGGTCTCCCTGGGATGCCATCGTATTTTATACAAGGATATACAGAATGTACCTAAGTATTATTCAATTTTCAATAATAACACATAAAATTTCTTTTACAAAATAATTAGAGATCATTAATACTCTATATCAATGATATTATAGGCTTGCAGTTCAATTCGGGTACAAAATATTTAATTTTTAATATATTACTAGATAGTATTACATGAATTTGTTTTGAAAGTTCAGCTTTTGTCGATGTCCTTGGGGCGTGATTAGTACAAATTTTATAGATCACGAAACTGACTGACTGACAGATTCATCATCTCATAGCACAAGCGCAGAAGCTAGGGAGACGAAATTTGGAACGTAGGTAGGTCTCTATCTATATAGATTCACTAAGACAAGATTTTTGGAAATTCGAATGTTTAAGGTAAAACCGTACAAAATCGCTAACTCGCAAACTAATAAGGTTAAAAAAGTTATTATTTGAAAGATAATTGGACAGGTGTCTGTCACTTTTTTTGAAAATCGTTCGTTTTAGGGTGAAAACTGATAAAAAACTGTATTTTGGTATTTTGTTTTTGGCACCATATATATATTTGTGCTAAAAAAAATTCGACATAATATATAATGTTTACTATTCAATTTGACACTCTCAGTTAATGTTATCTGTAGTCGATATCTCTGATCACTTAACAAATACCTTGACAGAGAAAGTTTTTGTCGAAAATCTACGTGGAAACCTACTGACAGAAATCCAACACGAGTTGTTTCCCAATTATGCGATATATGTTGCAAACGAGAATTTCTCTGGTCTACTGGAACTGTCAGAAATCTGGTCATAGGTACCACGATTGCCTTGACGAGAGGCGCGTATTATGTTACGGGGCACCAAACACCTATAATCCCATATGTCCAACGGGTAGTGGTCCAAAAAACTTGCGGTCCAGTGCACGCAAACAAACACGATCGATATTAACCAACACCGACCTGTAGATGAATCTCTCAATTTCATGGCTAGAAATAATTCACCTGATATGTTAAATAATAACAATGATATTGTATTATCGACTAATATTATAAAATTTTCCCAAATGTGACAAACTTATTTTAAGCTACTCCATGTTCGCATGGCCAAATAAAACGATATTCGAGAAAGAATGTGTTTTGATGAAATGAAATGATAATGCTTTCTGATCCCATATTAATCATACGAGTCGTAAGTTACTAAGTTCCATTTATGATAAACCAAATGATATACGTACTTATGCCGAAGTGCATATTTTTAACAGAACAATAACGGGTTTATTAGATACGGGTGCGTCCATATGTTGTTTAGGAGCACTAATGACTAAATTGTTTTTGGAATCTGGCTTGCTTTTAATTTTTTACCTCCAGGTATAGGGCCTTATTCTGTAAAACGAAAAAATACGTTTCGAAATTTTGTATTGAAACAACAACAAGCAGAAAAGTTAACTTGGTCCCGATCAAAGATGCATATTCGATACAATATATCGACGGTATCCTTAGTCGATTGCCAAAAGCAGAGTTTATAACAAGTTTAGATTTGAAGGACGCGTCCTGGTAAATCCGGCTTGATAAATCGTCGAAGGATAAGACAGAATTTACGGTTTCCTGGCGCCTTTTGCTAGTCACACTGGAATATGTTACGTCTTGGTACAAAAAAATTCGGTGTGTGAAGAGCTTCAGATAGCATTTATTCTAAGAAACTCAACCAAGCCCAACGTAACTAGTCTGTTACCGAACAGAAATGTTTTGTAGCAATATTAAAAAAGTTTAGAACGTACGTTGAAGGACATGATTATACAGCAGACCTCAATTCGCAATTATCAAGGTGGGCTTTAAAACTTCAAAGATTTTGCTTCAAGATAGAACATCGGAAAGGTAATCAAAACGTAGTTACTGAAGCACTTTCGCGACTAACATTGAGGATTTGTCAGAGATAAGTTTGTCTGTTATAGATGACTCTGGAGTCTTCGTGGACTTAGAATCCGAAAAATTCCGACCTCAAAATTGTGAACGTATATTTCTTTTGAACAGAGGCAGGATGATCTTGTTTGAAAACTTTGGATTACCAAAGATATGATTAGGGAAATTCTTGAGAAAAGCACATGATAGCCAATTGTCATCTCATGGGGGAATCAACAAAATATTAAATTAAATTATTTTGCTCTCACTAAATATCTTATAGAATATGTATTAGTTTTTGTTCATTATAAAGTTCTCATCTCATATAGGGTGCTTACCTTCAATTTTGGAACGCTAATTTCTAAGAAGTTTGGTTTCTCTTGAGGTGTCACAACGTGATGCATGCCTGCATAACGATGAAGATCATGTGTCGTTGCTATTGGCGGGCGTTGATTTTGAGGTTAAAGTTGTTGTTGCTTCCGATGAGTTTTACGTAAAATCTACATCTTTTGTAATGTTTTAGGTAAATAGATCCAGGAAGTGGAGCCGGTTGTTGTGTAATTGGTGTGTTTTTAAATCCAAATAAATTTAAGTCTATTCAAGATAACAATTTAAAGTTCAAGTTGGATATCGGTGAAATTGTGAGGGGCGCTACTGTACTCCATCGAGTAAAGAAAAATTGTTGATAAAGTCCTGTTTGAATTGATGGTATTCTCTGGTGGTTTGTTCCATTAGTAGATGTTGTTGTTTATTTGTTTTATTATATTGTTACTTGTTTTTGATGTTATTTTAATTTTTTATTATTGTGTATCTTAATTTTTCAGTTTAGTTTTTTTATTATTTTATATAGATTTTTCAAATATTTAGTTTTAATGTTAATTAAGGAATCATTTTATTTCTTGGAATTTTGTAATCATTTTCACATTTGTATTTTTCTTGCTTTTTTTATTTTTTTTACATAATGTAATTATTTTACAATTATATTTTTCTTATGGAATGAATTTGTTTAACAATTTTATGTATTTAAAGTCAACTCAATTATTTGCTATTAAAAAAAGGTTCTTCCTTTTTTTCTTATTTAATTTCAAATATTATAAAAAGACACTAGTTTTATTCTGAATAATTGCTTTTTACTTGCGGCCGATCACCGCCACGCCAGAATATTTAATGATCTGAATCTAACAAAAATTTTTTTGTTTCCTTTCTTCCTTTTCTTTTTCCTTTCATTCAACCACTTGTTAACTGGCACGCGTCAGTTTCTGATTGGCTGAATGTATTAACGGTAAATCCTGAATTATAGCAAATGCATAAAAAAGTGGAATAACTACATTCCATTGCACAAGGACGTTAATGTTGGATGGGCTGCCAACTTTCTCCTGTTTCAATGAGAATAGAATGTAGGAAGGTCAAAATAAAACACTAATGCGACTGTAGTGGAAAGTTAATGAATAAATTGTATTCCTTGTGGAATGTGATTTATAAATAATGCTTAAAAGAAAAAAATCCGTAACAAATCTACGATCTTGGGAGGTCAATTACGTTGTAGGGCAGGAAGTTTTTAGAAAAATTTTAGTCAGAGTAACTTTGAAAAGGATTACAATGCAAACTTTCTCCATCTTTTCTAAAGGTTCGAATAAGAGTGAAAACGGGAAACAGCTTTTACCAATTGGATGATCTTAATGGTTGGTCTCTTGGTATACACCATGCAAATGACATAAGTCAATAGAATTCTTTTTATTATTAGCTGAAATGGGTTTATCAGCATCACCTATTGTCGCAGACAATGGAAGAATTATTGGAAACGACTTTGAAACAACTTGACGATAAACCAAAATTTTTGACAAAATACGTGGATGTCCTCTTTGGGATTGTGAAAATAAGTGCAATAGAAAAAACTCTTACCCAACTTAATGATTTCCACCTACAAGTAAATTTTACAATGGAAGAGGAAATGGAAATAAAATTAGCATGCTTGGATTCTTTAATCAAAAGAACGGACAATATCATTAAGATAGATTGGTACCAAAAGCCTACTTCATCTGGTAGAATCATAAACTTTCATTTGTGTCAACCAAAGAATGTAATTATAAAAGTCTTATCTATAAGCAACGAAATATTTCATCAGAAGAATAAGAAAAAACTGCAGAACATTTTGAGAAAGAATGCTTTTCCATACACAATTATTAGAAGTTTAATTAGAAACTATAAAAATAATAATGAACCAACAGAACGGAAAGATACAACAAATATTTACAAATCAATTACGTAAGTACCACAGATAGCGGAGATTAAAAAATGCTGGGATCTATAATAAAGAAAAAATTACACTTTCACATACATCGAACAACACACTGAAACAACTTTTCGCCAAAACAAAAAGTAAACTTGACAAGATGGACAATCCAAACGTAATATACAGAATTAGGTGTACTGGAAATGATAAAAATACGTGCAACCAAGTATACGTTGGTTCTACTGGAAATATGCTATAGACATATTATAAACAAAAAATTAAATTATATTAAAAAGTTAAATGTGGAAACATTGTGACGTGTTTTTTGCATACTGTTATTGTTACTCGATGTAATTGTTTTTGTTGTATATTATGTTTGATTTTATGCGAATTGAATTATGTACAGTGGTTCATTAAAGTTTTTTGTTTAATCTTCTAATTTACACTATAAATTATATATCCGAAGAATATCGCAATATCGAAAAATATAATATTATATGGAAAAACTGACTTCAAGCTCAACAAAGGTCTTTTAATTTTTGAAATACAAAAAAGGTCTTTTAATTAATATGATTATTACATATTAATGAAAAGAAACTTTATTTAGTAAAAGAAAGAGAAGTTCATTAGTTCATTAGTTCATAAGATTTTGACGAAACAAAAGAACAACGTTAAAAATGATTTTAAAATTACATAGTTGCATTATGTATGGGTTACCATCAGTATGTAAATTAATAGTGTTACTTATTTCCAACACTCCTTCTCAACACATTTAATTTTAATAATTTCAAAAACAAAAATACAAGCTAATGTAAACCCACACATTTAGTAAACTTATTATGTCTTTCTTTACATAAATTCATGGTAAGAATATTGGACATCAAACCATCTGTTGGCATATATTTGGTCTCAAATTCGCCCTTGGAATACATATATCGAACATGGGGATATTTAATCGCAATATGCTTACTTCTCGCATAATACATTGGGTTCCGCACTAAACATTGAGCACCATGGTTGTCATGGTAGATTTACATCGGCCAACTTTGCGGAAATTTCAATTCGCCAAAAAAAAAAAAAAAACGCAATCAGCTGCTGTATAAGCATAACCATAAAATGACTTTCTGTCACTGGCAGAGTCGGAGAGGCTCAATCCGCATCAACATAGCAACATCAACATCGATCGGTTTTCCGGTCTTCTTATAATGGAGTTTGTAGTCGGCTGTCTTCTTCAGATATCTGAATATGTGTTTGTAATCTGAAGTGGTTTTCGCCTCCTCGATTACTTTAGCTTCAATAATGTCCTCTACCTGGGACTGCTCGTTAGAATAATCATAATTGTATATATAAACACGCCATCAGCACTTTCATCTGTGTCACGATCATCAAATGTTTTCTCGAAAAACTTCACATCTCGTGCTACTATCACTTTACCAGCGGTAGCGCTGTATAATTTATAAGCCTTACTCTCCTCACTGTAACCAATCATAATAAAGGTTCAGACCTTTCGATTAAATTTTTTTAGATGATGTCTTGTCAAGTGCTATCGTTTTAACGCTAAAAACTTTGAGATGATCTACAGCTGGTTTGTACCCGTTCCAAATTTCAAATGGTGTAATCATGCCTCTGCCCAAAAACCTTCAGATAAACCAGAGTGAATCAGCATAGCCCCTTATCTTATCTACTTTTTATACCGTTCACGCGGAAAAAAGTTGTCAATTTTTTTTGCTCAAATATTAACTACCGTTATCCGATCTTAAATACTTTATCATTTTTCCCGTTTGTTTTTCAACTTCGACTTATAATCTTGAAATGCCTTCAATACTTGGTCCTTTGATTTCAAAAAATACACTGTAACGTATCTCGAATAATCGTATATAAATGCCACGAAATAACGAGAACCGCAGAACGCACATTTATTAACCGAACCGCACACGTCACTATGCACTATTTGCAACAGTTCTTCAGATCGATTACCCGACAACTTTTTGTTGTTCTTGTCTCTCTTAAAACGTTTGTTGTTTTTCTTGTAATATTTTTTGCTTGTTTTTGTCTACATTAGAGCTTCTGCTTTTTGTATTCTCCGTCTCGTTCTAACTTGCATCTTCTTCTAATAGTTTGACTTTCCACGAACTAAATAATGGTAGGTTTTCTCTTACCTCTATGGCAACTACAAAGTTTTCAAATATTTTAGATAAGCTTGACAAAGCAAAATAACAAGCATCTCATCAGGAAGACTAATGTCCACCTCCGATCTCCTTAAACTTGTTCCACGCTTGCGGCGCTTTTTACATACCTTAAGGTTAATAAGCTGAGCCTGTATCACACAAAGTAAAATTTATGCTTTCACTGCTGCGATAGCTGTATCGGATTTTACCTCCATTCCACACTGACCACTGTCTGAGTGACCACAAATCTGAGTGTACCTATACACCCTTCATATGGATGCACCATGTTACATAACTGGAATCGTCCAATTTATCAATCTGCTCAGATTCATTTTCAACACACACATGTTACTTTATTTCACACTATAATTGTTTTTTATATATTCACACAGAAAAATTGCCCCATTCTCGACTCTACCGATTTAACAATTAATAGAAACTTTATTTAGTAAAAGAAAAAGAACTTCATTCGACAAATTTAAAAATAAGACTTATACCCGTATTCTCTATCTCGATTTTTGTCGTTTTCCGACTAAAATTCTATTGAGTGAGTATTTTCTTATTCTCCTAAGTCACTTAGAAATTTTGGGTTTTTGTTTTACTATTGAGTAATACGATAAAATAGGCAACATTTTGTACTGCCGTATATAGGATAATCGATAGTAGTCCGCATTCAAACTTGAAGATAGTCACTTAAAATTTAATTTTGCAGAATA
>MINK01173361.1:8839-21122 GCA_001735545.1 Phormia regina
TGATTTTACTTGAATCAGCCATACAATGTCCAATATTTCAGATTTTTGACTTGATTTTGGCATTTTCATTAAAAATATTTATATATATTTTTTTATAATTGTATTTTTCATTTATCTGCTGACTCAAATTTGAAGTAACACACTAACTTATGAGGGTTGCTCACAGCTGTCATATTTTTTCGTGTTATTATTTTATGTGACTTTATGACGATCGTGTGAATACCCCAATTGTTTTTTATGATTTTTTTCCAAATAATAAAATAAATTTATGATTTTAAATGTTTAAAAAATATTTAACTGGCTAATATAAAAAAAAAATTTTATTAAAGTGTTTTTCTAAAATTTAAAACCAAACATATTTGTTACTACAAGTGTTAGATAAAACAAAAGATACAATTATTTGTTGCTTTTCTTTATAACACATTAAAATGTATATGACCATATATAATTTATTAAATATTTTCAAAAGATTTATGATTTGTCTTCGAAAAATCATCAATTATTATCTGTCAAATACCAATAATTGAACAAAACATAATTTGATCATCTCAACAGTATGATATATGTATGTATATATGTTTATATTTCTAGTTTATTGGGTGTTATTCTTAGTAATGGCAAAAATAATCTTAAATAATGCATAAAACATTAAATAGTAGGAACTATATAAATAAAATATTGAACATTGTATTGAGGACATAAATACTTGTATTTTTTTTAGTTCCCTATGGCAGGTTATATAAACAATAAATACACATACATATATTTATGAAGAATTTGTATCATAAACCAACCAAAGGCATCATCGTCATCATAATCACATTGTATGAAACAGCAGAAAAAATAAGAAAGAAAGAAAGAAAGAAAGAAAGAAAGAAGTGAAAAAATAATGTTATATATTTCAATGTAACAATAGGAAGAAACCACAATATCGTTTTAATGATATAAAAATATAAAGAAAATTCAATCTCTTTAAGTTCTATGATACAATGTCAGTATACTAAATATGTATGTACACGTATATCATTTACCAATACTAGTATATATGTATATACATAAGTTTATAACCGTATGTAGTTTATGGTTATTATTGATTTAACTACTTTGATAAAACTGTTTGGTGTTGATTTATGTCTACAATCATCAAATAAGAAGCAAATAAAAAAGAAACTGTTGTCTAGATAAGAAACAAAAATTTAATGGTATCGTAACTAGTTGTATGTATTTACATACATACAAGCAACTAAGTAAAAATCCTATTTGTGACTTATTAAAATTGTATGGTCTATAACACAGTATGTGTGTTTTTTGTATGGCTTTGTATTCATTTCACTTTGTAAAACCACAGAAAAAATATTGCATATTTTGTGGTTGCAAACAGAATAACAACAACTATTTTGTAGGACTTTTCATTATCGATGTTGTTTTTTTGTTTTTGTTATTGTTTTTATTGTTTTACTATTGTTTTTGTTGTTGCTGTTTGAAAAGTAAGTGAGTAATTTGACACTGACGCAAAATATAAATAAATATTAATGATGCTGAAACAGTTTGCGGTTTACAACTAATGATTCGTACACAAAAAATTCTCTGAAATCAATTTCATTTAAAGAACATTTGCCATATTTTATGCTCTAAGACAAAGATGATTTTTTTATTTTTATTTTATTTTTTTTTTGTTTTTTGTTTTTGTATGAAAAATGGTTTAAAAATAGCTTTAATTATCAATGTCTTCCATTCAATGATTTATTTTAGTGATCTGTTTAAAATTGGGAAGTTGCCGTCCCAAAAGAAGAAAAACATAATGTTTCCCAAATATATAAAAACAAGAAAAATAAGTATCTACTCTATCAATTCTTTGACCCAAATAATAGATTAAACAATTTTCGCATAATTGAAAACAGTAGTCGTCGTTGTGGAGCTGTTAAAGAGACATGCGCTGTGTAAATCTTTCTGGGTACAACTCTTGTCGACCGCAATGTAAATTGTTTTCCTTTTTTCTTCCTCTACCCCCAAGAAAAAAAAAAAAAAACAAACTTTAATATTTTTTTCTTTCTCCCCTCATCAGTAGACATACACAATATTTTTATTATTTCATTTAATGGCACACACATACAAACACACATAAACATTTTTACACATAGAAGCATTTATGAATATGTCATGCTAAAAAGTTTTGGGATTTTTTCCGATAATAAATATCAATATGTATTCATATTACTATAGCTGTACTTGTACATGACTTTAAGTCTATTAGAAAAATATTAGATAAGAAAATAATTGATTCGAAACAGAAGGGAGAAAATGAAAATGAAAATTCTTATAAGGCATTTAAAATGATTTTAGAAATCTTTGCTTTTCTTTACTAAAATATGAGGCAAAAAAATGACTCGCTCTTAGAAATTTATGAAGGAATTTTGACATATAGCTTCATCTTGACATTTAATACATATTGTTAAGCGTTAGTAATAGACACTAACGTTTCAAAAAGCTAGTTTTTTCTATACCATTTCTTTTAATAAAGTATTTGATTTAAGGCAGATATGAGACATAAGAGGATAGTTTAAGTTATTTAGTTTTAATTGCATTATTTTTAGGACCAAATGAATATAGTTTAACTCGAAAAAATTGTGAAATTTTTCTTTTTTAATAGCGTCAAAAAATTAGATTTTACGACTACTATTTTCTACCTTTTTCAGTTTTCATAACTTTTCTATAACTTAAACGATATGATATGATCATTAAAATCATTGCATAAAAAGAAATCAATATGATTTAAATAATAATCGTCACAATTAAGTCGAAATTCATTCATAGATTTTAATGAAATATGTATTTCAAACATTTCTTATTTCCTTTGATATGCTGCCATAATATTTAACACAATATGCTATAACAGACATGTATTTGCTTCCCAAAAACAATATGTGTTAGTATAATAAGTTCTAAAAGCTCATGTTTAAAAGAATCCTGGCAAAGGTCGCATTTCGACTTTACTTGCTGCGTTCGTTCTGGATATACGAAAAACTGTAATTTAAATCTTGTAATTTTGGATTATGACTTATATTAAGGGAACAAGGTTAAAGCAATTTGTTTTTAGTTTTACTGGAAATATGGTATAAATACTTTTAAATTGCTTCCCATTAATGGCTATGAACTTTAACTTAAACTAAATAAATATGTGAACATAAAACAAGAACAACAACATAATTTTTAATATAAAATATTTTATAGAGATACTACAGCCTATAGTAATACATTTAAAGTTAAAAAATGAAATAATTAGTGAAAGACTTGGTTGTTAAGTTTTAATTGAATTCTAAAACGTTACTTTGTTCATATGTTAAATGAATATGTCGTTCTTACTATCAACGATACTATATCAATTTTACAGCAGTCCGCTGTTCTTTCACTACAATTGCCAATTATATTCAATACCAAACCGTCTACGAGTTAATATAATTTTTTCAATTACCACTTTTATCTCATTGTATACATATTCTAATATACATATACAGATACAGACATATGTATGTACGAACACAATGTATCTATCGAATGACAATCTGAAAAAAAGGGAGAGTGAAGAACATGACAACCAAAGTGACAACAACATCTAAAACAATTTATACTCTCGTAGAAGCAGTGACTTGAACATCAAGCATATAAACACGTATTACATATACTCACTCGTACAATGTTTTGATGTCTTGTATTGCAACATACATTTATGTTGCATATATCAAAAATGAGGAAAAAAAAAAGAACGCTATACATTCTTATGCACCATTAATGCTATAGTTACTCGTACTAGTATTTAGTTGCTGATATTGCTGCTGTTGCAAAAATAAGAAGTAGCAGTAGAAGTGTTAATACGAGTGGCAGTGGGACTGGTATCATGTACACACATACAAACATAGTTGGGCATGAAAATACTAAAAGCAAATCTTATTTTACAGTAATAAATACCAGGGTAATGCATGAATGATGTCAGGCATTCGTGCTTAACGAGTTTATGTGGTGAAGTGCACCAAAATGAAAAAATGATGTGTTTAACTCAAGAGTTTTTTCCTTTCCTGCAAGTATTTTGCATTTTTTTTTCTCTATTTTATTTTGATTTTCCCCTTTGATTTTTGTCTCTGCTCTTTAAGTAAGTATTTTTCAAAAGGAATAAATTTATTTTTGCTTTGAATGTGTTAAAATTGAAATTAATCTTGTTGAAAATAAAATAAAAAAATCAATGATATATATAGTTTACGATATGTAGGAAAAATAGTTAAATTGTTTGCTGGCTTTTTAAAACTAAAGAGGGATAAAGAAAATTATGAGGGATAAAGAAAATTAAAAAAAAAAAAAAACATATATTAGTTGAATGTTATTTAATAAGGTACCATATAAAAATTAAAAAAAAAAAATACAATTCTTTAAAAAAAAATTTAAAAATATATTAAGAAATCAAATAATTATTCTGATTTAAAGTTGACTTGTAATCGTAAAATGAGTATGAATATGTTCTCAAATCTAAAGAACGTTGACAATATATTCAATAACTGTCGAACTAAAAGTAATTAAAAAGTTTTATCGGCTATTTGAAGTGAGGCTCAGATGATTTTTTTGATATAATAATAGTAACATGCAGACATTTTAAAAGGTTAGTTAAGATTTCATAATCTAAATCAAACCCTTCATTTAAAATTGGTAAATTCTTATTTTGTGAATTTTATTAAAGATTTTATATAAAAATAAAAAAAAAAAAACGTCTAGAATAACATATTTCACTTTCAATTATTTGTGGTTTTAATATTTCTGTATACTTTGCTTTCATAGATATATGACTAAACTTCTATAACGAATTCAAAAATTTCCTTTTAAGAAATGAATTAAAAAGTTTTTTAATTAAATTTCTTTGCTTGTGTATGGTATCTATTTGTATTTGTTTGAATACGTATGTGTGTATATGTTTTTATTTTGATTCGTTGTGCCATATAATTAAAATTCAATATTTGATTTAACTATTGTACTTTTAAATACTTATTGCATTGAGTTGATATCACTGGTATTCACTGTATTGATGGAGTGGAGACGATTGGAATTTTTAAACAAATGACGTATCGAACTTCATCTTCATCAAGGCCCCATCGTCGACATCGTCATCACCAGCAGTAGTAGTAGTAGTAGCAGTGGTAGTAGAAACAGCAGCATGATGCATAAGATTGAATACTTAGTATAGTAAGAATAGCACTAAAGGAATGTATGTAAAACTGAGATACATATTAGGAATGTAAATCCGAATAAATTGAGTTGCTCGCTTTTTTGCTTTTGCTCTTTTGCTATTTTTCTTGTTTTCTGTTTATTTACTTTTTTTCTGTTACTGTCAACATTTCTTAAAATACAAGTACTCGTAATGTTATTTTAACTATGTGTGTGTGTGTGTGTAGGTATACAAACAAATGTATGCAAGTATGTTTGTGTATTAGATTTAAGTTATATATATATATGTATAAAAAAAGGGAAATCAACGTTGAGCTTTTTCATCATTTAATATGGCACATGTCATATGTGTTTGCGTATGAGTGGTAAAAATGAATATGTGTTTTTGTATTTGTTTAATGAAGGTGTATGTATTCATTTAAATAGAGAAAGAGAACGAATGTGATTGAGCTAAATATCAGGTATATTCTTTTACATACATATGGATATACGACAAATAAATAAGTTTTTATACATACATATATGTGTGTGGGTAGTGAAAATAAACTAATTCTATTCTGAATAAGAAATGGTTTATTTTTTCAACTTTTTTTTTCTTTCTTCGTCTTCTTTTAGTCATTACGAAATGAATCAAATTAATTGAAATAAAAAAATAAACAAGTCATGCATTCGAAATGAGCAAAAATCGTATTATATTTGAAATTGAATTTATTAATAAAACAAGGTCATAATAAGTCAAACGAGTCTTCTTAACTGGAAACGGTATAGTTATTGTCTTTTAATTAGAAATCACAAGATAAATAATTTTTGTTGTTGTTGTGTTTTTCATCTTGAAATTTTTATAAAAAGTTCGTATATTAAGTAATACTTTACGCTTTACTTAAAGTAAAAACGTGCTTACACTGGTCGGCAGTGAGTAGCAGAGATATGTACAATGATGAATTTGGAAAGGCCTTCAGGAGCGGAGCTAAGAGGGCTTAAAGTAGGTTACTTTTAAAATATAAAATTGGGAATTGCATGCCAAATTTGTATTTCTCATTCGGTTTTAAATATTTTTTATATTGTTTTTTTTTTTTTCGAATTTTTTGCTTGAAAATTTTAGTACCACTAAAATTAAGTACCTCAATTTTACAAGTTCTTACACAGAAAAAATGCGTTAGAATATTTCCTCAAACATACCAGCACTACCAATGATTCTGCACTTTATAAAAAGCAATTTTCATTTAACTTTAAAAGGAAAAAATATAATATAAGAATTTTATTATTGTCTTTTGCAATATTTAATTCAATTTAAACTAAATACAATAATTTCACAAGAAATATTTATTTTTTAAAACAATTAAAAGTTTAAAGTGAAATATTTAAAGTAATATTAAAAATAATTTATTATTTATTTTTATTTTCCAAAAATGAATTTTTTTCTTATGATTTCTCAACCAGGTTTAAGGTTCAATTTTAATAATCTCTTACTGAGTAGATAATTAAAGTTGTGAAGAAATAGAGGACTTTTATATTCAATTTATATATTTGCAGCTTTACAAGAAAATTTGCAAAAGTATGCAAAATATTTAGAGAATATTCTGCTACGATTGAAAAACAAATGGTATAATTAAAAAAAGAGTAAATAAGAAATTGAACAATTTTCAGTAATCGAAGTATAATATAATTACAGAGAACAGTAAAGTAAATTGTAACAATTGACTAAGGACAATATATGTAGAAGAATGTATTTCAACAATTTTCTTATAACTTCTTATAACTTATATTTTTTTATTTCTTAATTAAATATATAGGATATTGTTTTTTTTTTTTCTTCATGAATTTAATACATTTTATTTATGAAGGTATAAACGCTGCGTGATTTATATACAATGACAACGAACGGAGTCTGTATTGGTTTTGTTTCTCTATAGTAATATTTATATTCTTTATATTGTAAAAATACACTTTTAAATAATTAGATAAACGAAGTACGATCAAAAATGGAAACCCTGACATGTTAATGACAAAAATTGCTAAAGAATTTCTAAGAGAATTATAAAGAGAATGGTTAATTATTCTTTGAAGTATATTTATAAACAAATATAAATATTTATGAATGTGTGTGTTTATATGTTTATGGGCTTGAGGTTATATTTTTTTATTTCAGTTTTTTGTTGTTTCTTTCTTGTTTTATAAACTTGAGACTGACTTGTTTAATGTTGGTGCTTTAATGATCTTGTGACATGGAATACCATTAGCTAATTACCACAGTGACTAAATATTAAACTAATTATACTAAACTGTTTTTCATTAAAATATTTAGGACAAACACAGCAACATCGACAAATACATAGATAAATAAATTTATATATGTATATGGATATGTTTTTTTGTAAGTATGCGTATATATAGTGTATGATATTGTTACATACAATTGTATGTACATGTGTATGTAGATTTAAGAATGTTTTTGTAAGTACATTATATTCTATGTTTAAATGTTTGTATGTGTTTAACATTAGCATAAACATTATCATCTTCATTATACTTATTATGTTTTGCTCATAACATTAGGTTCATTATCGTCTGGTTGTTTCTATACTTAAACTGTGTGTTTGCACTTGTAAATCTTTGTGGTAATAGGTGTAATGCTACATTAACTAACTATACATATAGCTGTATACATACATTCATACATATATAAATTTAAACACTTATATGCATCTAGCTATAAATATACATAATATATGTATGTTCATTTATATTTACATACATATAGAGAGTGTAAAATATTTATGTACGAAGGGAATATGAAAAATCCATTCAAGATTTATTAAATATTCTATCAAAATGCATAAACAATTTTTTTTTTGTCATTGGATAGTATTGTTATATATTTAAAAGTAAGAGATTTTAATTTTTAATAATATTGCTTAAATTCAAAAGAAAACGTAATTTTATTTTAACAAATATAATTACCAAGTTAATGTAAAATGTTAATCTAAAAGAACTTTTTAGCCTTTCCATCGTATAAATATATATTTACTACATTTTGTAATATATAAGAGTGTTGTTAGTGCGGCGTGTGGTCATGACGCAAAAACGGATTTTCTCTTAAACAACTCCACCCACTATTGTACTATTAAATTTTGCTATCTTTGATGCTATTGAGCTGTCACACTTAATAAATGAATTCTCCCATGAGAACCAAATACAAAGAGTACTGCGTTTCTTGTAGTTGTTATTCATGTGGCTGCCAGTGCTACTACTGTTTGCTGTTGTTGCCAGCTTCTGAATAATCGAGCAACATTTACTATAGCCAAAAAATAATAAAAAAAAAATAAATGTTGTATATATGACGGTAGAAGAAAACAAAAAAAAAAAAGGAGATGGAGATGGAGATTGAGAAGAATTAAGTAGAAGAGGAAAAACATAATGTTTGCATTAGGACACACATTAGGTTTTGGTCAGTTTACATGGTCGTTAATCGATTTATACATTGATACGTGTTTAACACAACAAATCCATGTTAAAAGTTAAGTGTAGGTGTATAAAAAGGTATATTTGTTCTGGTATCTTTTATCTATTAAAAACTTGTTCTTAAATCAAAAATCATTGAAAAAAAAAGAAACTTTACAAAGTGATGTCTGCACAATTATTATTGAAAGTTTATTGATCATGTTAAATGAGGTTTGAAAGATATTATTTTCTTGGCGTTTTAATTAATGAGAAGTTTTTTTTTTTATTTCTTTCACGTTGCTTATTAGAAAAGCTGTAAATTCCATTTAAAGTTTTGAAATAATTTTATAAATTTTTATTATATTTAAAGTTTATAAACTCTTTGTTCTTAAAAATTTCATTCAATAAAAAAATTTAATATGTTTACATTTGTTGACAAAGTAAAATCAATGCCGTCAAAGACTTTTGGGTGTATGTGTTGAAAAAGAAAATCGAAAAATATTAATCATATTATTTATATTTTTACGGGACTTGTTTTAAAAGGTATACTAATTATTTCTTAAGAGTTTTCGATGTAAATAAGATGAAATCTGGAAAATCTATTATGTTTCCAATATCAGTTTAAGCTTGTTTATTGAATATTAGTGAAAAGTATTTCATATTTTTGTGGGAATATAAAAAAAAAAAAATAATAATGTTTATAACTTAACATGTTTTGTATTATAGAAATTATTGTATTTGTTTTATTCTCAACGAAATGTGAAAGGCGATAAATCTTAAATAACTATAAAATAAAATGAAACTTGCTTTTTATAAATATAAAAATTCTTTTTAATTAAAATTTAATATGTCATGCATGCATATGTATGCATGTCATTCATACACATAAGTATACATGTCATTCATTCATATGTATACATAAGTATACATACATACATGTGTAAATTGTATATATTTTTTTAATTCTCATACAGTTTCACTCAATCAAATATGGGCACTTTGACGTATGAGTGTTATTTGTCTATAGAATTATTTATTGTTTATATTATTAATCATACGTTTGGTTGTTGATGCTGTTGCTGTTGATACATTTAATTGTGTGTTTGTTTTTGGCCTTATATAATAATATTTTATAAATACTTACGTACATACACGTCTGAAATGTGTACAATCGTTCATTTAAGTTAAAGCACAACTTATTATTATTAACAACAACAATATTAAAATTAATTATTATCCGGATAAAAGGTGATATTAACAAAAGCATTTCAGTATTATAAAAAAAACCCACTTAATTGTTTTTTATACAATTTAATTGTTTCATAATAATTATTTAATATGCATATTGTTAATTTAAAAATAAAAGATACTTCAATATATTAACATTATATCCCATGGTTTCTTTATAATTAATATAAAACAAGTAACTATTTTCAAACTGTATACTGTGGAATATTCTGTAGAAACATAAAGAATTGTAAATACTTTGTGTAAGTTTAAGACTCAAAGTTTTCTTTATTAGATGTACAAGAATTGTAACATTTATCTAAATTCTACTTAAGTGCTACAACATGATTTATATAGAATAGAGAATATTGTGCTTTATATGAGTTTAGATTTACGTCACTCATTAAGATTAACTTTCTGATGTTCTTGTAAGAAGAATATAAAATGAATAAGAAGGAAATAGTTTGCCAGGTGTTTTATTTTCTGTTGTGTACACAAAATAAAAGGACGATAAAGGAGATGTTAGAAAACTAAGTTTCTTTAGAAATGAATAGCTAAATTTGAGTACCTTTCACAAGATTATTTTCACACATTCAAAAGTATATCTATGTCTGCAGGCGAATATGTATGTCAGTATCTTAAAACAAAAATATGATACTATGAAATTAAGCCATAAATACCTACCTATATAACTTTCATGGATATACTCTCAAACGAATATAAAGATATCTGCTTAAAACGATAGAATTACATTGAAGAAGCCTACTAATAGAAAAAGTTCTAGTTCTTTTGTCTTTTTGGCTAAGGAATGGAGATTAGATGAAAGTAAAAAGAATTGACAAGTGTGAAAGTGAACAAGTGAAATAAGGAAAATCAACAACTAACAACAACAAAAGGAAACAATATTCATTTATTTTACATTTTGAAAAATCAAGTTACAATAAAATCTACTACACGAAGTAAAAAATAAATAAATAAATAAATTAACAAAGGATTTCACAAAATTCCACTAAAATTTTTCACATTTAATTCAAAATTTATATTGATAATAATTAAATAAATATTCCTTTTAGTACGTTATAAATTATTAAATTTTCAAAATAAACACATTTTTCTTTGTCAGCACCCTGTAATTGTAAATGTTTATAACAATTTACAAATAACAAGAATACAAGCAGAAACTACAGATAAAAGCATCTTAAAATGAAAACTTTTAATTGAGAATGTTCTTCTTGTTATAGAAGATTGTTTGGTTAGTTGGTTCGGTTGGCGAAAAGAAATTAAACAATTTTCAAGTTTTATTAGAAATTTAATAATAAATGTTTCCTAATTAATTAAATATTAAATGAAACATAATTAATAAAAGTGTTTATTGCAAACATTTTTACTTGGAAATATTATTTCAGAACTTTTTGTTTATTACGATACTAATATTAGTTAGTAGGTACTATGTAAGTATTTATTTATAAATATGAAATGTTGTTCTTCAAAGTTTTATTATGTTAAAAATTTAAAAGTTGGTTGGAGGAAACAGAACCAGTTGTTAATGATTTTTTTTAAAAAAAGACCCAACTGATTTAAAATGTAAAAAGATTTTCCTAAATTCAGATTCATTAATAATAAGATATTAATACTATTTTTACAATAATTATTATTATTGCCCAAATATAGATTTTTTCACAAAAATAATTCTGTACTAGTTCCGCACTCATACGCCAGTCTTTCATTACCCAAATACCGGACAAACTTTAAGCCGGAAATTCGAAAGGGTGTGTACCTTAACCACTTTTTAAAGTTATTTAAAGTCATCTCTGTGAAGATTCCTTAAAGAAAAGTATAAAATAATTATTAAAGAAAATTTTATCTTATAGAAAGCGTGTAAATACTTCGGCAAAAAAATGATTTTTTAAATTTTCCACAAACTAATAAAATCGGTCAGAAATATGTATGGGGAAAAAGCTGGACCAGGTACATACAAGAACATTTAGAAATTCAACGCAAATAACTCAAAATCGAAGAAGAAGCTATTATTTTTCAAGTTAATTAAAAGTTATTATGTCAGAGGTACCTTCTTTTGAACACCCTTAAATCCCCTAGGTGTTTGTTGGGTCTCCTTCCAAATTACATTAACGGTTATAAATAATTACTGAAATATAGAAATTAAAAAGCTAATATTTTTTATTTATTTCGCAGCAAAAACTTGATAATGGCATGTAGTTACAGATGTACTTACTTTTCAATGACAAGGTTTAAAATCTAAATAAATTTTGCTGGAAATCGACATGAATTCAAATATTAAAATAGTTTATACAGGAAATATGATTGAAAAAAATAAAAATATTCAAATGAAATAAATTTGACTGGAATTTAAATTTCCTTTTTGCTGGAGAACGCTATTGAATTAAAG
>MINK01173362.1:0-27658 GCA_001735545.1 Phormia regina
AAAAAAAAACAGTAATTTTTGAATTGGAAAATTAAAAAAACATGTAATATTTTTTATAATTATTACATACTTTTCTGAAAAGTATCTTCAAAAAATTGATTTTAAAGTGGAAAACAAGGTACAGTAAAAGCTATAAATAAATGAAATACTAAAATCTTTGTAAGTAAAGTGTACTAAAATGATTCTAAAATCAAGACTTTCTCGTTTAAAAAAAAAGTTTTTTTTTTTGATTTTTTTTTTGATTTCTTTTAACATTTTTCGGTGGCCCGGAGATTATGATTGAAAACTTTTAAAACATATTGCAAATCCCTAAAATTTAGTCTGTTCGTAGATTCGTGCTTGGGATTTTAAAAAAATGTAGAGTAGTGAAAATATTCACATAAAATGGGTCGAATTTAAACCGCTTGGATTATTGGGCCTGTTTTTTATTGTAATATGATTTTTGTGAAAATACCTTTCAGAAATGTATGAATGTTAAAAACAATTACATTTTTAAACGAAAGAAGGTATAGCCGGTCAAGACCGACCATATGATACCCTACACCATTGCCTATGGGTACCAAGATTCGGAAAGAAGCCAATTATAGACCTGTACTTGCATTAAGTGGAGAATAAAAACATATTATTACAGAATATTACGTCGATACTAAGATTCGCATGTATATATGCACTTTTTGGTGATTCCCTTTAGGTCTTATATGGGAGCTATGGTAAATTATAGACCGATCTTCAGGAAATTTTGCACTGTCACTTATACTTATATAAATGATATATTTGTCGAAAGAGGGTTTATATGGGAGCACGGAATTATGAACCGATCTTCTTGGAATTTGCGCCATCGATATGATTTATGTTTACATAAAACTTATTTATGTAATTCATTAAAATAATTATGATGTTTTATTAAAAACACTATTCCGCAGAACATTAGTAGCTGGGCAGTGAAATAATGACGATCATGACCAAAATAGGCTTCTTCCTTGTGCCCAAAAAAAATTCATAATACCAATCTTCATCACAATTTATCTCTTGGCGCAACAAACTTACATGGACTAGCCAGCAGCCAACCCAACCATACGGACGGACGGGCATATCGTTAAACCGACTCAATAAAGTGTAGCGACAATTTTTTCTCTGCGTTACAAATTCGCAGCAAATACAAATACCAAAAAAGTTATACAGTTATTCGCCAATTAATTGTAATTTAGATAACTGGAGCTAATTTCTCGCCATTTGTATCGAAAAATACTTCGAAACGAAATAATTGGTGGTACTTTATTCTTTCTTATACCACTCGATAGCAAACAAATCGAGATGGTTTTCATGTTGATGGAAAACTTGAATAAATTTTTAAACAACACTGAATAAATATATGAAATGTAAACAAAGCAATATTGTTTTTAAAAAAGTAAATCAAATAAAATAAATGAAATTAAAATATTAAATAAACAGTAAAGTTACCGATTTCTTTTTATTGCTCTACGTTCCTATTATAAATGCAAAAATTATTTTAAAAAATACAAAGAATGCTTAAAATAACTTGCTTCGACATCTCGGAGGAAATAAGTTGGGTGACAAAATGTTCATAAAGTTGGTAAGAGTTTAATTTCCTTTGCAAAATGAACAGCTATAAGCCCTCGGTCAAATCTGTAAACTTTAACATTAATGTTCTTCAGAATTGTATTTTTTGTATATTTCTTGTCTATAATTTTAAGCAAATAAATATTAAGAATTTTTTTAAACGTTCATATAATTTTAACTTATATTTTCTTATTTATACACTTTTTACCAAAAAAAAAAAAGTTTTCGAATGATCGCTCCTTTTCGAATGCCATCACTGGAAATTTCGACATGTCTTATATCGAGATTCTCTTATATCGAATTCCAAAAGTTAAAAAATTCGTACAATCGTAGAAGAATTCGTTCGCATACGAATGTGAAAATTACGCTCCCGGTAAAGATATCGAGTTGGAATTTTGTAGATAGAACAAAATTGTCTGTTCTTTAATTAGCTAAAGAAAAAATAAATTAGAAAAAAATCGATTTTGATGAAATTTAGCACATATCTGTCTACTCCTACATACGCTTGATATGTCCTATTATCCTGTTGCATGGTTTATATTTTATTAAAATTTAAGATTGTTTAACTAAAAAAGTAACATCTCTTACTGGGGCAAGAACCAGTAAAATGTTGAAATTTCAAAAGCAAATAACTCGAATACTATAACAGATAAATAGCGCAAATGAGGTTATTTTTATTACGGTTGTACAGAGAATGTATTATTCAATTTAGATAAAATAATTGAACAAAATATGACTCAATAGAATGATATTGTCAGAATTATCCTAAAATCTATTTTTTTAAGAATTAGCTATTAAAAATTAAAATGCTTTACTGCATCACACATCTCTGCTGTCAGTTTTGAAATTAAGCGCTTTTATATACCTCGTTCATATTTTTATATTAAATATGAATACTTATTTGGTTAAATATCAAAAAATATAAAGGTTAAATCAAATAATGTGAATCAAAAAACTTACTTGTGGAAGCAGTCTCGAATTAATTTATAATTTTTTGTTATCTTATTTACCACCGCACCTAGGCATGACACACAACTGGAAACCACAGCTTGATTCAATGACACTACCAGTAACATTAAATGTTCTTCCAAAGATGCCAAAAACGATTCACTAGCATTATTAACTAGTGGAACAACCTAAAAAATATATAATAAAAATATTTTGGAAATATATTATAATATATAAACATATACTTAAGTCAAAACGAAAGCTATTTAATAAAATCCTTTGGATTAACAAAGAAATTTGAGTTAAAAAGAATTAACTCGATTTAAGAAAAATCACAATAATGAAATCTCAATATGTAGCTAAAAATAGTTAAGAACTAAAAATTTTCCAAAGAAAATGTTAAACATTTTTTTACAAATGAAAATAATAAATAAAATTTAAATAATTTATTGACCTTTGAACTATATAGAAAAGAGTTTTAATATTTAAGAAATTTTTCTTAAATGTTATGAATTAAAATTAATGAAACTGAATTCTTATATTTATGTAGAAACTTTTTCTGCGTATGAAATATTTCATTCTTTTCTTATGTTATATTCATTTCAGCGGATTTGAATATGTGAATTAATCGGAAAACAACTTTATAAACTACAAATATACATACTTCAGAAAATAAAATGAAACATCCTAAATTCAGCCTACTAATCGATAACGAATTACTACTAATGGTGAGATTTACAGTGGGTCACAGCTTATTTCATGTGTTTACAATTTAATAACATAACTGTTAATAAATGTTTTATTTTTGTATGAAATTAAAAAAAAAAAAACAACCAGATAGTTAAATAGAAATTGTTTTTTATTAATAACATGAACAAAAACGTAAAAGTAATTCATCTTTAAAATAAAACATTAACAGAAAAAACAATTATAACAAAAAGCTTATTTCGTGTACGTACTAAAATAAGGAAGTTTACATGTTTTTTTGAAGTTTAAAAAAAAACTAATATTTGGTTAGGTAACCTTTTTGCTTTAAAACATCTTTCAGTCTAGATTGCATAGAACTTACAAGTTTTTTTGTGTATACCTTGATATTTTGTCCCCATTCTATTTGAAGAGCCAATTTTAAGTCCTGCGATGATTGCCTAATTTGGTAATTCCGGATGTTCTTCTAGTACGGCCGTAGCTTAGCCATGCTATGTTGTTACAATGTCCCGATTTGTGTTTGGTCATATCTGGTTGGCAAATGTATGACTTAACATCTGAAAAAAAAAGATAAAATTTGGGGGGGGATGGCCTTTTTTCTTTAGTTTTCAAGCCCAAGGGAAGCAAACAAATCAGGGGGGGAAATTAACTTGACATGATCTCTGGCGAACTGCAATCTATTCTTAAGATTCTTTGGGCTAATAAATGGTTTATTACGAGCGGTTCTTCAACACAAAATAAGCTGTGAGCCACTGTATATGAGCTCCGATTTAATAGATAAGTTCTGAAAATTCCAATAAACGTTTTGAAGAAAAAAATGGTTCATGAATATTAAATGTTTTGGCGATAAATAGTGTTATGCAAAAGTTGACAAAGTGATTTCAAATCACCTAGAAGTGTTCTCGGAACACTGTTCTGTGCACAAAAAATATGAAATCATACGATTTCAAATTGGAAATTTTTTAGTGTCAATTTCAAATTACAAATACTGTGCTGTTAATCATTTTTATGCATTTTCGTTTGAAAATACAGTTTTTGAAAACACAATAGCTCTGCATTAAATTTTTTTGATCTCGTGATTTTTTTTTTTTGCTGTTTACCTACAACTTTCCTTCTTTTTCCATATCATTTAATAGGTCCTGCAAATAACGTTTTTTAATTCATTGTTTATTTTATCCTTTTTTAAGTGATAGTTTCCAACAACGCTGCTCCTGGCTTTGAATAACTATTCTATTACATTTCTAAATATTCTTGTAATAAAGTTGTGTAGTAATTCCATTTAAAACCAACACGAAAAACTACAATTTTAGACTTTTCCTCTCCGAATTTAATAATATTTGGTACAATATCATCAAGTGATTCGCAAAATATCACGGTTTGAAAGTGCAAAATAGCTCAAAATATGAACAAAGTTGTATACACTAAATAACAAAGTATTTATTATATAAGATTTATTGAGATGTCATATTAAAGGTATCAAAATTATTTTTAATATGACGTATAACATGACTTTTTTGTCAACATTAAATGAAATTTGATTAATAAATTGTTTATAAATTTTAAAATTTTATTATGAATATGGCGGATAGTCGTTAAGTATTAATTTATATTTAAAATAATTCCTGTTGCTATATTTTAAATCAAAAATAATAACATACCTTTTCCAATATATCGGCGACAGCACATATAAATTTAGGTGCAGTTGACGGATGACATTTTATATTCAAATATGGCTCGATGGTTATAGCATGTCTTATTAATAATTGTGGTCGGACCTTTGCCAACAAATGTAACGTTGTAATGCAACCCAGCATTCGCTCATTATCTGTGTCTTCCAATTCAATTAAACGTTCAACCAATCCATCTGCTAATTGTTGACAAGCTAGCACAATTTCTTGAGGAGGTTCAGTATTTTTTTTTACAGGATCCTGATTACTTCCGTCTAATTTTAACATGTTTTCTTTTGGTTGAAAAATCTGTATGGATTTTAATTAAAAAAAAAAACAATATTACATTATTATAAATAGATTATTATTATTATTCAAAATCCTTTATCTCGAAAAGCATAAAAACAAACTAAATTTTTATAATTATAATAATACTAAAATGCCTTGATTTGTATGGGAATAAAAATTAAAGATTGCTATATTTTTAACTCAAATTCCCAAAGTATTTCGGCTCAATTATTTAATTTACGTGAGCTGAATCATTTTTAAAATATCCCTTCCGCAATAAATTTATGATATCTCATTGAAATTATCTTGAAGAAATTAACGCAATACATTTATTTTTCAGTCACATTTTTCATTTGTCAACTTTATTTAGAAATTAAAAAAATATTGCAAATTATATTTCCCTTATCTAAAAAGATGTATCTTAGGTGAGCGTGCAAATTTTACATACTTTATCATTTTACCATATTATTTACAACTTTTTTTTAGCAATAATATTTTTATTATTACTAATCTTCCGGAAGATTATCTAGAAATTTTTTCCAATTTCTTATTGTTTCTTAATAAATCGCGAGGGGAGAAGCTTTCGCAATTTATTTTTTCTTATATTTAAAATGTGTTCTCATTTGAAAAATAAATCCCGGGATACCGAGATTTGAAATTATAAAATCCCGAATCCCGGGGCAAAAACCAGTCCCGTTTGGCATTCCTACTATAGATGATAGATCGAATAAGTTTAATGTTGACAACCAACATGAGTTGATAAAAAATAATATTTACATGTTTGTTCATTCAAACCATCTGTTACAACTGAACAAATCTTAAGTTTTATTGAAAAGAAGAAAAAAAGAAAAAAAACAGAGAGACATAGATGTCGACAAAAATGCATTGAAACTCGTGAACTTCAAAAAAACTAATAAAACTTCGTTGAACCTTCTCCAATGCAAGCAATGTGAACAATGTACTGTGGACTCCCTGTGGAACCCCTAAAATTTGAGGCTTTGGAACAGATCTAAATTTGAACAACGCAAATTCTATTTTTCAAATATAATGACGACCATGCATGCGTGGAAATAGAAATGAATACCTAAAAATAATACTTTTTAATAGAATGTAATGTAAATTTTATTAAATGCTTTCGAAAAATCTATTTAATTAATTGGCAAACACATCTGTATAATTAATAGGCAAACACATTTTTCCTAATCCCTTTTATTAAACAACCGATTTTAATAAAAAAAATATACTATTAGAAAGATATTTTCTCATAGATGTGCAGAATATATATTTTATTAAAATACGTTCGGTATTTAAGGAGTTATAAGTAAAAACTAATACTAATACATATACCACAATTCATATTAATATAAACAAAACAAAGAAATGAGCATCTCAAATTATTTAACTGTTTCATTGTTGTTTTCTGTTTTATAAAATCAAACTAGACAAGTTATAATGAAATAAATGTTTTTATTACAACAAATTAGAGTTTTAAAAGTTTTTGTTGCGAGAATTCTAAGAAGAGCTAGATAAACAAAATAGAAAAGAAATTCTAACTTTGAATCGATCTATTTTTGTTATGCATTATGAGAAACAAGTAAAAATCTAAGATTTGAGTTGCTTTTAACCAGGTCTTTTGTTTTTGTTCCTTAACCATTTTTTTTTTCATTCATGCAAAATAAATGATCATTTGATGTAGAAAATGGTATTAAACATTCACACATATTCGTAATGATATTGAACAAATATCAAATCAAAAATTTAATTTATTGAAAATGTTAATCTATTCCACTCACACAAAATCGTTCAAATTAAAATCCCCAAAAATCAAGAATTTAATATTTAAGCTCATTTTATATTAAATGTACATAATATTATTCACATGTGAAGCATATATCATATAGAACTAACAGGTGGTATATGCGAACAACACATGCAAATCAAACCATCTGTTCCATGAAGTATTACAAACAGCTGATCCAAGAATTCATTCACTATAATATTCAATCATCAATCAATACACCACTACCTTTCCCAAGACCAGTTCTCTCAAAAAATCTATCTTATACACTTACATCATAGAAATTTTAATTAGATTATTAAACTACTTTAATTATTTAAAAAATAATCATATTATAGAATTTTCTATTTCAAAAAAAGATTTTAAAAACTTTATATTTCAAAACATGAATCAATATATATTAACAACAATTATAATTACTTATAAACAAAAAACAGTAGTTTTATTTATTGAATCATCACTAAAGTTAAGTGAACTAACAGTAATTAATCAAATCTTAAATCTTAATCTTAATATAATTTAGTCCAACCAATGTCGGACTAAAAGCGATTTTAATACATATGATTTAACTTTGGCCCACTTCTGCGGTGTTTCTTCTTCTCAATCGGATGTGTCCAAAACTTCTTAGTATATTTCGTGCTAGTGTTAGGGTGTATTTCCAATACATTGAAATATGCTTCAATATGGAATTTCCACGTTAAACGTCAATTGAGATGTATTCCGAGGTATTTAACCTCCGATTGCTGGGGTATTACTTGGTTATTTATTAGAATAGGTAGGTATACATGATTCCCTAAATGTTACATGTGTGCATTTTTGTTCATTTATTTATACGAAAGTACAACTGTGGTGCTATATATAATTAAAAAAACTTTTGTGTGAATAAGATGAATTATTGCTTATAATACATTACAAAAATGAAGTGTAAGTTTGTTTGTGCGTCAATCACGTCTAAACGGATAAACTGATTTTCACGAAATTTTACATCAGAGCCACCTCCACTTTTTTAAAACACTTCACACAGATAGCACCAGTGCCTGTGGTCGTTATAGGCTATATAAGAACTGGGTTGGATGTCACGAACACATTTTACGCCTACTTTTAAAACTATTAAACCGTTGTACCGATTTTCACGAAATTTGGCACACAGATAGTACCAGTACCTGTGGCCGTTATAGACTATGTAAGAACGCTATTAACTAACTATTAAACGGTAGTAAATATATAAATAACATCGCCTAATAAGGGATAGCGAAGCGCACTGGGTTATGCTCGTATTTCACATAAATATATGTTTTTTTATTAATTTTACATGAATGAAAAAAACATGGTTAAGGAACAAAAACAAAAGACGCTGTTAAAAGGCAACTCAAAATCTTAGATTTACTTTTCTATAATGATAACAAAAAAAAAAATTGTTTAGAATTTAGAAAATACCTATCTATTTTGTAATGTTTAAAAAATAAATTTGTTGTTAATAACACATTTATTCATTATAACTAGTCCAGTTGTGATTTTACAAAAAAAAAAAAAAAAAAAAAAAAAAAAAAAAAAAAAAAAAATAACAAAAACAACGAAACAGTTTTAAATTTTGTTTATATTCATATGAATCGTCGTATATATATCAGTATTAATTTTTACCGCTTATAACTTCTTAAATACTGAACGGATTTTAACAAAATCTATATTCTCACATCTATATATATTTCTAATGGTATATTTTTTATTAAAATGTTTAATGTGGCCTTAAAAGGGATTAGGAAAAATGAGTTTGTCTATTAATTATATAGATTTTCCATCCAGAAAAATTCAAGATGCCTCATGTGGGCATTCATGGGTGCTTAAAATAGCTGTATCATCTGCATATGTTGACGTATAGGTTTGAATATTAGTTGGCATATCGGAGGTATATATAAAGGACCCAGTACACTGTGGTGCACTAAAAATAGCTTTATTGATCTATCGAATCTTAAATCAATTGAACCCCTTCAATTGCTCTGAAATGGTTAATTCATTTTTTAAATGACTAACAAACACATTTTTTTTCGATGTAGTTATCTTGGAAAATTGGAAAAATGGAAAACGAGAAAAAGGGTCCAAGTGATATTTTGAAGGCCAAGAAAATTAAATGCATATTGAAAAGAATTCCCTCCAACTTTTCTAGATAGATTACCCAAAGATGAATTTTTTTCGATACTCCAAAAGCTTTTTGGCATTCTTTTAACTTATTTGAGGAGAATCTGTGCTGTGAGTACTACGGTATTTCTTATATTTTATCTAATTTATCCTTTTTCCTGATATCACTATGTTACCAGTCGGGTATACAATTTCTTGGGGGCTCAATCGCAATTCGACCATTGATATGATACAAGGTTCGGGGAGAAAAATGTTCCACATGATATTTTGAAGACCAAGAAAATTGAAAGCATATTGAAAAGAATTTCGAACCGATCTGGTTGAAACTTATGATAAGATAAGTTTAGGATCGGAAGCTGTCGAAATTTTCTAAAGAATTCCTGGTTTGGCAAGATTTATGTAGTTCCGGCAAAAGTATAGTTATTTTTTTTTTACAGTGGGCTCTATAAATACCGAAAGATAGAACAAAGAATGTTTGCGAAAAAAATCATTTTCTTTTCACAAGAGGGTCCACATATTTTTGGTCCAATTTGGAATCATGTTACTATTTAAGAACGCTTTGGAGTGGTTCCAAAATAATTACTAGTATTTATACTAAAAGTGGACAGTTCTTTAAATTATCCAGAGATAAGACCAGCAAAGAAACATTGGATTTTCTCACTCACTCTTATTGTCAGTGATGTTAGCAGTAAGAATAAATTATTTGTTAATCTTTTTGATCTATAATTATTTTTTATGTTATAGAACGTTTTTGATGATGCCTCAATTTTGCTTATGTAAACATACTTATGTACAAAATAAATAATTTTTCTTTATGTTGAATGTAATATGTGTATCCGAATAACGAATATTATGTGATGAAATCACCATATCTATTTCATATTTTGTTTTTTATATAATTTTTGTTGATATTTTGATAAAATTTCACTATTTTATTACATTTTTTTTTCTGTTCAAATGTATAAATATTATCCCGGATATGATAGATTAATTACATCATAATACAAGACGTATAAAAAAGAGCCTTTAAGTATATAATAAAAAAGGGAAAAACAAATAAAATAAGCGATAAAAGAGGTGAGAGAATAAAAGGATACGACTTTACGTTTTTAATAACTTTAATAATTTTGCAGGGTACTTTACAATATTTATATGTTACCTAACACATAAATTACATACTAACGATCCGTACATTTTATGTGCATAGGGCTATATTTAAAAAATAAAAAAATATTCGTTACTTTATCAGCTAATTGTATTTTTATCACTTATATTTATTCCAAATGTTAAAGGTGAAAAAATCAAAACATAAGAATAAAATACTAAAAATTCCTTTAAACTAAAAATAAGATTTAATTTATAAAAAGTTATTATAAATTATTATCTTATTTCCACTATAGACTTAAGAAGTTTTTTATGCATAACATTTACTCTATCATTTTAAATCACATTTCCTATTTTATATTAAAATGTTCAACAGTATTTTTAACTATAGGTAGATTTACATATCTATATATAATTTTCTAGGCATTTCTAAAGCTCGCAGACGACGTAAAAAATAAAAATTTGGCTTACTTATAAAGCTGACCGTTCTATAAATCCTAACGGAGATTTTAAAATTTTTAGCAGGGAAGGGAGATACGAGCGAGTAAGCCTGACATTGCTTATACGCTCGTAAAAATATAATCTTAATACTAATGATACGTAAATTTTACGTAGTAATTTGTATACCCACCATCAATAAGATGAGGTATATTGATTTTTTCATTCCGAAATTCCATTTAAGACCCCATAAAGTATATATTCTGGGTCCTGGTTCAAAAATTGATTTCATTTATAAGAACGTTATGTTTTGCTTTTTTAAAATACAAATCCATTTCTTTAATAGAAATATTCCAGCATACGATTGGCAGATATCTTCCTAGAAGATATTTACGCAATATCACAGCAATATTTGTATTATATAATATTTTTATCTGTTAAGATAAAAAAGAAACAAACACAAATTGTTACTTTTTGTCATTTTTTCAGGTGCAATAAATTGATGATATTTCACTGAAATTCTCTCTATACATACTTTTATTTTTCAGTCACAAAATTATTTAGAAACTTAAAAAAGTATTGGAAATTATATGTCTCTCAAAAAATACATATCTTATGTGAGCATGCAAAATTTTACATGCCTAACAAAATTTTGTAGAGATAGTTTAAGGGTCGTTATAAACTTTTAAACCCGGTAAAAAGTCAACAAAATTTTTTACAAATGGATCTACAGTTGCTTAAATTATGCAGTAAACGATTTTATTTTTAAAGCTTCTATGACATCAACATGACAGCAAAATTGAAAATTACTACCGATAATTGCAATATTTATTATCTAGAATGGTAGTCTTAATTTTATGGAAAATGTATAAGGCGGTCTGTTACCGGTGCGTGCAGTTTTTGTGCAATATTAGGCGAAATGTGTTCCACTGAATTTTTGGGGCATTATTCTTATTTTATTATGTAAATTTTCAATATGGATCACACATTTTTTTCTAATATGCATGGTGACTGTTTAGTGGGCGTCGTTAAATTTGGGATTTTATATATTGGCAAATTTTACACAATACCAAGTTTATTCTTCAGATCGTTATGTTGGCAATATCAAAAATATGATTATATGATTTTTTGTACTTCGCAACAAATTATCCTTTAGGATATAAAAATATCTACTACTGTCCATTGCCGATCTAAGTAGTTCCAACTTTGGACCTATCAAACCCATCTTTTGTTTAAATATTTAAACGTCTTCTTGCGTGAAAATAGTGCTAATGCAATGTATGGCAGAAAGTTTCGATGTAACATTGTTTTCCCAAGTCAACTAAAACTCCGGATGTCTGTTTTGGAGCTGAGATTCGTATGTTGACCTTTGTTTTCCTTAAAATATATCAAAGTCACGATTGTAAAAATATTTATTCGGTACTTCACTGTCTTTTATTGTCCAACCGATTTTTATGAAAAAAAAAAAACTCATAATCTTAACCATTTGAGTTATTTTTCGCCGCGAGTGACCGTGAGCTAAAATATTGAGTAAATTTTTGTATTTTAGTTTTAAGTTATTTAAATGCAAATTTTTGGTGTTAATGAAATAGTTTTGTAAAACTAGAGCTTTTCCTCTTTCAAATGGTGCCATATTTTTTTAAATTTTCTATCTGCTGCATAGCTATGGAACATAAAACATGAAAATTTGTTTTACATAAAATAGTCTGTGAGCTACTCTAAGTAAAAGTAAAATGGGTGTTGTCGGTCCCATGTAACGTACCGCTTTTATGAAAAGCTAGTTAAAAAAAATATATGTATTTGAAAATTAAGAAACATAATATGTTATTGCATATTTTTAGAAAAGTGCATATTGAACATTTTTATTTAAATGTTTACATATTGCATATTTTATGATTTATTATATAATATTACATATTTTAAATTTTTATACCCTACACCACAAAAAGGAGGTGTTTATTATGCGTTTGTGCTGATGTTTGTAACGCATAGCACTAATTATCCAACACCCACCTTAAATCCAACACCTACTTTACAGATCAAACGATGTCCGTCCGTCCGTCCGTCCGTCTGGCTTGCTGATTGTCTGTTTAAACCATTGAAAACAATTATAACTCCAATTTGCTCAGAAAAAACCTAACTCAGTTGTCAAAAAACCTAACTGTTTGAATGTGTTAGTAAAATTTTCTACAGAACAAATTTATACTTGGGAACAGTGTTTCGATAGGCTGCTTAAAGCAGTCGCTATTTACTGAAAAGTAAGACTGAATAGTTCTGTACATTTTATATACAAAATTGATGAAAATTTAAGAAGGAAAATGAAGTGGTATTATTTTAAATGAAAAGAGAATAGAATATTATTAATTTTATTACAGATATTTACTTGTATTTATTTTGAATAAAAAAAACGTTCGTCATTTAAAAAAAATATTTATTTATTATGTGATTGATGAAAATTTATCAGTTACGACATTTTCATGAATACGATATAACTATGAATAACAACTATTTTGTGTTGTTAAATTTTCAATTCGTTCATCATTATTTAATTAAAACCAACATTGAAAATATGAGTATTTTGTAAACACTTGAGGCCAAGATTAGTTGTCATACATTCTTAAAAAATTCATTTAAAGAATTAAAACTAAACAATGAAATTCTTTTTTAGTAAATAGTATTAGAAAAATATATTTTGTTGGCTCATATTTCACTTCATTTTAAATGCATAATTTTCATACTTTTGGAGCATGATTTCTATTTATCGATACATGTTATAAGCGCATATTAAATTTTTTTAATGTATACGAAGTATCAGCCCTGATAATAATATTTTTAAAAAAATAGGACGAAAAATTTACGGACATTTAGTATTCATTGGATTAATCATTCTACATTCCGCTAAGTTTTAACACGTTCTAGAGCATGGAATATTTACTATTTTTAATTTAATTTGCACTTGCAAATGTGATTGCCAGTTTGACTAAACATGGTTTGGAATATTGTTAATTTCAACTCTGTTTTTAAAACAAAAAGTTTTCATATTGCAATATTAATTATACGTACACTGTTTAATAGCCTTCCAACCAAGAGATGCAGGTTCGTGGTGCAGTATTAAACAACAGTCGATTATTGAATTAATTTACAAAGGGATGCCAATGCTAAAAAGAAAAGTTAGGCGTAATCATTAATAACGAAAGCTTAATTTTATTTCCAAATATTTATTTAATAAATTTTATACTTGAATAATATAATATTTATTGATGTTCTTTTTAAGAAATGTATCGTTTTTATAGAAATTACTTCTGGCAAAAACTTCTAACCTGTTTTTTTTGAATTTAAAAAAGGGAACCCTTTTTTTTTTTTTTTTTTTTTTTTTTTTTTTCAAAACATTAACAATTCGAACTATTCCAAAACCAGTTTCTCCAAAAAGTCGAATAATCTCCAATAGTATACACCTACAGTAGTATAACATAATACAAAATCTCAGAAAAACTACTAGGTCTATTGGGTAAAATATCTTTAACAATTTTAAAAATCTACAATATTAATTACCTTATCGTTTTTGTTGCAGGGTGTAAACCACATTTTCATAAATACTTCTGTTACTAATTTTTGAATTCCTTCTTCATCATTGACACGTCGTATCATTTTAACGCAAATTTCAGGAATTTTTTTGAAATCGGGATATTCTATACATATGTCACGTAGTATTTTTATTACACGTTTTCGTACTGAAACCCCAGTATCCTAAAACAAAATAAATACATAGTTACATATTTTTAGAATAATAATTGTAATTTTAAATATACCAATATTCGGGTAGATAACATATCATAATACTGATCGATTAGCTCTTCATTACTTAAAACAAATTTTCCAACTAAATCTACAGCAGCTTCTCGGACAGATATGGCGGCATCCAAGAATTTCTGATTAACACCCATTTGCATATCTTTCCGTTTCAGCACAAAAGGATCAACTTCAACTATATTTGCCAAGCATTTCATTGCACGAGTTCTTACTGCTATTGAGGGTTCACTGTTCAAAGAATGTTTAATTAATAAATAATTTTAATAGAAATTAAAAATTATAATACAAACTTACTTAACAACCAATATTATCTTCTTTAGATAACCATCAAACGACTGGCTGAAGGGTCTTTTTGTTGCCAAATATTGTGCAATAAGGTGAGCGTTAGTGTAGTCAATATAAGTTTTAATATGTTGTGATGTATGGTTACTATCGTTTGAAAACGAGTATGGTTTAATGTTATTTATTAAGTATCTTTTGCGTTCTTCCAGTATATTGAAAATCTCCAAATTTAATTCTTGATCTATTATTCCTGACTCGCGATTATTGATATTATCAGCACTGTTATCGTCTCCACTTTCATTGCAACTTTCACTTTCTGATGACCCTGACGACCCACCTATAAAGTTAATGGTATATCATATATTTTATAAACATTAACTTAAATATTAATTTCTTAAATTGTTTAATATATTCAAAAGTTTTAAACTCAAAATATTGTCCATAAATTTATTTATTCTTTATGTTTACAACCAAAAATTTATACATATCTTTCCAACCAAAATGTCTGTCTATATCACACATTTTTTACATAAAATTTGAATATTATGTATATAACAAAGAAACAGTTGATTTTGGGCAAACAAAATTGTTTGTAAACATGAGATGCAAAATATTTGCCACTGTTTTGGATATTTTTTTTTTTTTTTTTTTGTACTTAAATAAAGCCTTTAAATAAAAATACAATTTACAAATAAATATCCAAAATAATAATGGCAAATATTTTGCATTTCGTGTTCTCACAATATATACACTTGCACATTTTTTACATGAGGGAAACAATTTTGTTTGACCAAAATCATCTGTTTCCTCGTTATATTCACAATATTTGATATTTGAATTAGGCATATCTAACTTTTGCAAAAATTGTCAAATATTAGACTAATGTAAACTTAGCTTATGATTCCGTTATCTTATTATGTTTATATGATAAAATTATATTATATATTACTTTTATCACATTGTAAATAGAATAGAAATGTTATGTGAAATGTTATTGTAGTCGAATTTGTTAGTAACTGTAATTAAACTGAAAGATCTTAAAATTTATACGGAAAACAAAATGACTTACCCTTTCGATGTTTTTGTCGTATATTACTCTTTTTTCTAGAGGCATATCTCTTTTCTCCGTCAGCTACCCTTCGCCGTTGATATATAATATCTCTATACCATTGAGCTAAATAGAAGTGTCGAGCATAATCCCATATTAAATTCTCTTCCTGAGCATTAACAGCTAAAAAATCTAAAAGAATTTTTTGAAGAAATTCTGTTCTTTCTTCTTCAGGATCTAGTTTTATTTTGTTCTAAAAAAAAATAGTAATAATTAATTTATCTGTTGAGTTTTATTACGCTAGTATATATCATACATTAATCATGGGTAGATCACCTTCCCTTTCTTGTTCGATTTTTATTGATTTTATCATAGAATCTATTATATTAACTTTACATCGAGATTCAACAGTATCTTTACGCAATCGTGATGCGACAATACCCAAATAATCTAGTGATACAAGACGAATACTTTGTTCAATAGTTTTATCTGAGACATATCGTACAAGCATCGTCCCTAAAAGGGAAAGGAGTAGTTCAGATGCTGGCCATTCTGGTTTGTTTACTGTCGATAGTAAATCGTGTATAAAATTTTCAAAAAGAGGTCGAAAATCTGTTTCATTCGATCGAGATTTACATTTGTTAAGAAATGTTGTTAAAAAATTTCCTCCAACACTAATCGCGACATCATATTTTTTTAAAACAACGACATCGACGTTTGGTTTTTTGGATTTACATACATCATTTTGTTCATATTCAACAGACTTCAAATGATCATTCGAGCATAGTGAATCTGGTAAAATTGTCGCGCACTGAATCAGCTGCAAAACTAAAGCTGTAACCATTTGAATATTTCCGCCATTATTTGTTAGCTTAAATGGTCGTAGATTTCTTTTTGACGAAGGTAAACGATCAATTGATGATAAAATATCTCCAAGAATACTACTGCGAATTTTATCATAATGCTCCTTTCGAAATATCTAAAAAAACATATATTATTAAAGTAAATATGTATATAATATGTGAATTTTAAATTTATAAGAGCCTACTAGAAAATAAAATCAATAGTAATTATGACCCAAAGGTATACTACCACCTAGTTATAAATTTCCTTAAGGCACAATAAACTAGTCATATATGACGTGACGTGTTTACATATACAAAACGTCATTCACATAAATACATTTTCCACAATGGAAAAGGCACAAATAGAGACCTAACTAGATTGTGGATCATGGAACTATGAGTATGTTTAATAGGGCTATGTTATAAAGTGATGAGAGCGATGTGAACAGCTACATGGATAGCTTCAGAAAGTACAAGAAAGACAAAAAGAGAGAAAAACGTACATAATGGTTAAATTTTTATGAGTCCGTTGACTCCATAAACGAGCTGTCTAGATTTAGGTGTGTATTAGTCAATGGCAGACTCATCGCCTTAAGTATGGATATACTTAGAAGGTGTCTTACGTTAGGAGGTGTATTCTAGAGTTGCCACGCGAACAAGAATTATTTGATTATTCGAGGAACAAATTTGTTTTTCTTTTCGAACGAACAAATATTTTCAATTTAAAATAAAAAAATAATCAATCAATTTTAAACGATTAATGGAATAATCGAATAATTGTTTTTAAAAATTATTTAATTTTTTTCCTTTGAATCACACGAAATATTAAATAGTTACAAAATTTTATTCGATCAACTTTAATGTCGAATAATTGACAACTCTAATATATTCCCAGTAATAACTGTAAGGGGGATATTATATCGGAACTGATGCCAACGCCCCACAGTGGCCCCAAAACATATTTTTTGTTTGGAAATAATTTTGTAACAAAATTGATATGTATGGAAAGTATGGAAATTTAAAATAAAAAAAAAAATATATATACAAAATTTCATTTATACTTTGATTAAAAAAAAAAATAATAATAATAAATATAGTTCTTATAATTCTCTACAATAGGTTAAAAACCTCTGTTGTTAGCACCTTATTCATGCCTTTGTATTCATAATTAATTATGATTATAAATTTTGAAAATAAATAAATAAAAAAAATAAATAATTCTCTACAAAACTACGCTTACATGTGTCTGTTAGCTCCTTTACTTCAAGATATATTTGAAGCCATTTTTTAAGTTTGGTTGGCTCAATTTGAGTCTTAAAATGTTTCTGAAATATTGTCTGGATTCTGCACAAAGATATATATATCTTGAAAACTTACCTAAATATGTTAGCTAAGCACACAAAATATATTTAATAAAGCATGTCTGTTATAATAACCTTTTTACCGAAAAAATCTATCTATATACTTTTCTTTTAAGAACAAATTTTAATTATTTTTTATTTGACATTATATCTTGACCAATTTCGGAGGATCTCCTCCAGCAACAATACCAGGTCATCACATATCCAAATTTAAACGATATTACATTGATTGTAGCTTCAATATTATAATCCAATTTGAACAAAAATGTTAGAAATGATGATCATATTCTTAATTTAAGGTAGATTAATAGTTGAAAATTATGTGAATAATTAAGGATTTGTCGGATAAACTTCTACTTTTTCTTTTACTGTAAATGTTTTGTCAAATGAGACAAAAATCCGCATATCGTCTATACATGTCAACAGTACTTTAATTTCAATCAGTTATATTTTTCTACTTGCTGGTTTTTAATGCTGACATTTTATTAACATGCTTAATTGAATGAATGCCATAAAGACATCCCAAATAAACCGTCTAATAGATTGTACATAAAAACTTACTAATGGAAACATATGGTTCCTAGATGGATTTTTAGTTTAATTTTGTCTAAAAAATTACTAAAATGTATATATATGTTAAAATTCAAGCAGCTGTCTTCAATAATGGAGGTTTTAAAATTCCTGGGAATCCTGGACAAAATTCCTGTGAAGGCGGCACATGAAAATGTACAAATTTCCCAGGAATTCTGGAGTACATTCCCTAGTTATGACAAAAGTAATGGTAAGAAATGTAATTAAAGTTACTTTACTAAAAAACTATATCATATATATGTCATCATCAGGGCTGATACTTTCATGCATTGAAAAATTTAAATATGCGCTTATAACATGTATCATAAAATAGAAAATATGCTACAAAAATATGAAAAATATGCATTAAAAACTGAAAATATGAGCAACAAAATATATTTTTCTAATGTTATTTACTAAAAAAGAATTATTCGCATATGGAGTTTAAATCTTTAAATGAATTTCTAAGTATTTAGTTGTCATATCTAGGCCTCAAGTGTTTACAAAATACTCATATTTTCAATGTTGGTTTTAATTAAATAATGATGGACGAATTGAAAATTTAACAACACAAAATAGTTGTTATTCACAGTTATATCGTATTCATCAAAATGTCGTAACTGATAAATTTTCATCATCTGTATAAAGTTCATCGACGTACCGAGTACCGTTGAAATGATCAATGAATCAATGAAAAATTTTATTAAATTTATTAATTCAATTAGATGCGATATAAATCACAAAAAAAAAAAATGATTTCGAAATATAGAATGGTTTTTGAGACTTTTAATTGCATATAACTTACGCAGCTTATATGAAAACCAACATATGTAGGTGTATGCATCAACTTATAACTTTATAGTTAACGAGAGATAAAGGTATAGTCGGTCAAGTCCGACCACACTATAGCCTATGTGTAGCAAAATTCGGGAAAAGGCCAATTATGGACCTATGCTTGTAAGATTCACATGTATTTAGGAACTTTTGGATGATTCCAGAAAATTGGGACTTATATGGGAGCTCTGGCTTTTTTGAGTGTTGAAACCGTATTTCGGGGAGACATTTGCATGGTGGCTAGGTGAAATAATAGACCGATGCTGAGCGCACACGACTAAGACGTAAGATCAACTTGGCTGAGTTAAAAACTGAGTATGTGGGCTGCTTAATTCATTTGACTGCTGACCAAAATAAAAACTGGATGCTGTTTATTTCAATTTTGTGTATCAGCAGTAAAATGTATTCAGTTGTATTGTGGTAGAATTCCAAATCAAGTCATCTTGTGGAATTTTTTTATGAGCAAATAGGAGTTATAGTTGTTTTCAATGGTTTAAATAGGCAACCAGCTAGCCAGACGGATGGACATCGTTTGATCTGTAAGGTAGGTGTTGGATTTAAGGTGGGTGTTGGATATTTATTGCTATGCGTAACAAACATCAGCACAAACGCATAATAAACACCACCTTTTGGTGGTGTTGGGTATACAAATTTAAAAAGTTAATAAAAATCATAAAATATGCAATATGTAAATATTTTAATAAAAATATGCAATATTATGCACTTTTCTAAAAATATGCAATAACAAATCGATGCCATTTTGTTACAAATCAGCTTATTCGCAAACATAAATGATCAACATTGATTTCAGTGTCTCACTAAAAACATGCATTTGTATAAAATTATCAGCCCTGGTCATCATATATCTCTTGATATAGAATGAAATAGACGTGTTACTTTTTGTTCCGTATTATTTCGTTATTTAAATGATAACATCACTTAAAAAATATAAATACAACTCTAAAAATGTATTTTACGCGAATAAACGTTATAATTGCAAAAAAAAAAAAATAATAAAAAATAAAAAAATAATAATAATTTATAATAAAGCCTCATTTCTACAAAAAAGAATTATAAATTTTTTTATATTTGTGCAATTTTGTAAATATCTGTGTTTGTGTTTTTCCAAATATAAGGAGAACAAGTGGTAAGAAATAATAATTGAGACTACTCTTTATTATTGATATTTCATTTATTAAAGATTGAAAGCCCATAGGGCCTAATTAATCCAGATAATTTATATGGAAATACAAACTTTGACTCTTTTTACTAAAGTATTATTATTATTAATAATAATTAATATTGCACAAATATTGAACAAATACTAAAACTTAGAAATGACAATTTAAATTGTGGTAATGTTTAACAGCACATTTCACATATTCTCTAGTACAATTGTTTTAAATTTTGATAATGAATTGGAAAATTTTCTACATTTCTATTCCATAACTTTTATACTCGGATAACAAATGATCTATTCATAACTAAAGAATTTGTTCTATTTGAAGTACCACAGTTAAATTTATTTATTAGATATATGGGTTTACCATATATAAAAATTTTATAAAACTGCAATAATAGTCTTAAGTTTAAAAAGCTCTCAAAGTCACATTGGAGAAGATTCCCAGTAAGCACACAAATTTCAAAAATTCAAGTCTTGGAAAATTTTGCTGGAGTACGACATGAATATTAAAATATTTTAAACATGAAAAATAATTAAAAAAAATTAAATTTTTAAAGTTAAATAGATTTGACTGAAATTTAAATTTCCTTTTCACTGGAAAATGCTAATGAATTAATGTGTAATACTTTTTGAATTCAATGCTTGGTACTGGATTCAAAGCTTGAAATACATTTGGTATCAACTTGAATTTCAGTAAAAATGCTTATTGGGTTTGCATGAGATTTATATTTGATATCAAATATATATCCAGCTATTCTGTTAAAAGTTTGCTTCAATTTTGTAATACCACTTACTGCTATACCAGAATATAATTCTAAGCCGTATATCAATATTGGAAGATATAAAGCCATAGCAACACTCCTTTACAGTTTACTAGGTAAATAAAGTCCAACGTTATAGAACCGCCTTAGAATGAAATTTATTCTTGATGAAATATAATTTACTTGAAAGTCAAAATTTAATTTGTTATCTATATAAAACCCTTAAATCCTGTAATATGATACAAATTCTATTTCCCCTGAGTATATAAACAATTTGGATACCCTAACAATTTGCGAAAACTCGCTAGCAACTGAACATCATCAGCATACTTATAACATTTACAAAATTGTATTTGCTGGTATAAATCGTTCACATATATTATATATAGAAGAGGTCCTAAAATGGATCCCTAGGGCAATCCTCTTATGGTTTTCTGAGTTGAAGACTTAGACTTGTATTTCCTTCCCGCAATTTACTTAGGGGAAGGAAATACAATTGTTTCGTGATTTTATTTCGTTAATCGCTGACAATTCTTTTACGTAGTTCCTATAAAACGAGGAAATATAAATGAGATAGGCATGTTATAAAAGTCATTCAGGTATGTGATGGAAAACGATTTCGAAAACGCATCGATTTTAAATAAAAAAAAAAAATTGTGATGAACTGATTTTATGATTTTTGTTGTTAATAAAAATTATATTTTAAACCATTTCTTTTATATTTTATTAATTTTATTTATATTTGAATAAAAATAATTGTTATTGTTATATTTATCACAATTTTTCAAACCGATTCGCTTTGAAAACGATCAGTTTTCATCACATACCTGATTGATTCAAATGAAGTACCAATCGGCATAAAAACTAGTTTAGAAGATAAAGGATTTAAGATAAAAAATGTTATGAATCTCCGAAACCCTGGAATATGGTCACACTAAATCTTACTGTAGATTACCTCCAGTTTGTGTTGCCTGTGACGATTTGCAGTGGATTCCATCGTCAATCGATCCCTAGGACAGAAAACTAGGATTTCTCACTCAACCACCAAACATTCTTTACAATAATTACCCCCATTACTAGTCATCTGGCAACAATAAATTATACGTAAATGTTCTTAGGACCAACCAAACTGTACCAGCCAAGTTTCTACCTAAAAAGAAAAAAACACTAACACGAATTGCGATATAACGGAAAAATTACATGAATTCAATTTTACAATAGAGACGCTCGTGCAATCGGTAAACAACTTCACAAACTCTATGAGCAATATGATACAAAAAATGCTCAATATGCAAACGATGGTTTTACAAGCTATTTTAAATAAACCATTGTCTCAAGATAAGTTTGTGGAATGCAAACGGCATACGTCAACATAAAAATTAACTTAAATATTTTCTGAAAAACCATCAAGTTGAAAACTTATCGCGAAGTATATTCCATATAATGGATATTTTTTTATAATACAAAGGATCCCAGAGTAAGAGCATGTGGAGGCTCAGCTATTCTAATAAAGACGCGAATTAAACACTACTTAATCTGTGATTTTTGTGAAGATTATATTCAAGCTACAACAATCTGTATTGAAGATTGTTATAGAATCTTATTGATTTCATCAATACTACCAGTTTCAATTTCAGAAAATCATTACGTAATTTATATACCACCTGTTGTACCCCAATTGAGAGCAGTTGAACCCCTTAGTTTTAAGTTTCGAGTGATCGACAAGGATATTATTGATTTAAAGTCTATAAAAGCACCAAGTATTGATAAAATCAGTAACAAGATGCTATTGGAGCTACCCCGAATAGCACTATAAATAATGCTTAATAAATCCGTAACAAGATGCTATTGGAGCTACCCGGATAGCACTAAAAATTATGCTTAATATTTTACGTCTTGGATATTATCCACCAGAATGTAAGGTATTGGTTACCATGAAAAGACCACACAAAAGTAGAATGGTGTAGACTTATAAGTCTATTATCAAATTTGTCAAAACTATTTGAGAAAATCTTAATGAATAAGTATTGCTCTGCTCTCTTTATCGACGTTTCGCAAGCTTTTGACAAAGAATGGCACTATGGCATGATATATAAGATAAAGTAAAATTTACCCACTAATATACATAAATTATTGGAAAGAAGCATCTCGGCTCTTGCAAGTCCATATATTAGACATTGAAAGAAAGGTTACGTAAATTGAAAATCAAGGTAAATGAACCAAAATAACACATAACATACACATTGCGTAGAGAAACAATGCCCACCAATCTTTATTAATAATCAAATTATTCTAGACTTCAAATAGCTCGGTATCCATCATAATCAACGTCTTACATGGAAATCCCATATTGATGTCAAGTTAACGCAAATGAAACTGAAAGCACTTCACTAATGGCTTATCGGAAGAAACTCAACACATACTTTAGATTGAAGCCAATATGAAGTTATGGTATTCCGTTATAGAGTACGGTCCCGAAGTTATATATAGAGAAAATTCAAAGACGTCAAAACAAGATTTTGCGGATAATAACTGCGGCACCATGGTACGTTAAAAACTCAATATTCATAATATTCATAATGATCTAAACGTTCCCTATGTGAAAGATATAATAACACAAGATACTGTATTTATATTAAATAAAATCTGTTTACTATTAAAAATTATTGAATGTTTTTCAATGTTACATTTATTTTCTAATTTTTCTTATTAATTATATTGATCATAAATCATAATAATATTATAAATAATTATTTTAAGCAACTGTTTTCCTTTCGGAAATTCATCAATTCAAAAGTTATGAACGTACACACATATATAATGTTCATATAAAAACATGCGAAGACAAATTATTTACCTATTTCCAGCAAACGCAAAGATTTGATATCAAATTGATATTTTGAAATGAAGCAAATGTCAAGTGTTCGAGAATGGTCTCAAAGTTTTCTTAAAAAAGGGGAATTAATTGTCAAATTTAGAAATTTTTTATTTATTAACTTATTTGTTTGTATATAGTTTTTGAAATAATAAATTGAAAAAATCACATCTTTTGACTTATCTTTAGATTTATGAAAATATTTTTAAAGTTATCTTTAGGTTTTTGAATGATTTTATAATAACATTTAATATTAAATTGAGAATGTACAATTTTTCCCAAAATGATTCTTAATTTGAAATCGAAATTAAAATTTAAACCTGTATCATCATTTGACACAAGTTTAAGAAAGACGTTTGATTTCATCATATTTGAAATGTTTGATTTCGGGTTTGCTGTGTTGAAACAAAATGAAACAAATGCTATTGGTAAGTTTGCAATTGTCATTAAATGTTGTTTAATCGCATTTATTTATCCCTCACATACCTAAATATTTTTATCAAATATTTTACAATACATTATGATTAAACATTAAATAACTTTTTTGATCTAATTTTATTATTTTTTCATATTATAAAAATTCTTCGTCTAAAAAATAGCTTTCTTTGAGAACTAAACTTTATGCTAACTTTTATTTATTATTATCTATATTTTTTGCAAAATTAAAAATGCGTCAGTATAGCTATTTAATTACGTATTAAATGAATTCTGGAACAGGATAATAATTTTTGTAATTATTTATAATCTATATGGATATTTTCAATCACAGACTATAACAGGAATCAGCTGGTTTTAATAACAGGACAAATCGGAAAAAATTTTAAAAATTATGTCAAATCGTAGAGATTTGCAGAGAGAGAGAGAGAGAGAGAGAGAGAGATAATTATATTAAAATATATGTCTATCTTTTTATAGGTATTTTATTTGTAAACGAAGTATTTTTTGGCAATTAATTAAAAGTTAATGTTAAAAAAGTAGAAGAGTTCTTTAATATAAACCAACAATATAACTTTTCTTTTGTTTTTGAATTCGTGTTCATTCATTATTTTATAGAAATAATAAAATTTCTTCAATGTTTACATTAATTTGTATTTTTATTTAAAATAAAAAAATTTCTACGACTAGGGTTTTCTATTTCCAAACACTTTTAGTTCCGGGAAAACAATTTGTGAATTCATGATGGAAAAGATTTGTTCCATTTTTAGATTTTTTATGAAATAATGCATAGTATGTATCATTTTACTTTAAGAATTTTATAGATTTAAAGGCAAGACATTTTTTATCTAGTGCCGACCAGTATAATTTTGCAAATGAAAAGGTTATATAAAACTTTGAAACATAAAAAAATAACATAATAAGAGCAAAGTTTTAACCAATATAACATGTAATGTTAGATATTATGTACTAGGTAGCAATAGGTTAGCAAAAATACTAATCTGGTAGATAAATGTTGTAGCTTATATTATCTCATTATATTTAATAACTTAACAACAATAAAAAAATATCGCATACCTATAATTTTTTAATTATAATTTTATTGCTTTAAAAGCTTTATTAATTAGTAAATAAACAAAAATTGTGTTAGGAAGACCATAATACTCTTTATAACTTAAATGAAAAATACATACACAATTGTATATGTATATCAGAAAAAAATTGATCCTGCTTTTGAATTTTTATCAAATAATATTAAATAATATTATATTAAACAATTTTATAGAAGATGGTTATTAAAATAAATAATCTCCAAAAAAATCCCAGTATAAGAATTTAAAAAAGAAACCCTATCTACCAAATATGTCTGAAAATACAATGTTATTGGTTTCACATACTCATTGTTTATTGAATATGATTTTTGTCTTTCCCGTTTTGTAAATCACTACGGATAGCTACTGCGAAAAAGTGCCAATTAACAATATGATTCAAAAGTACGTTTTTGACATATGCCATTGGTCTCTTGTCTGTGTAGTCTGTGTTTTGAACTATGTTGTATTAAAATCATAAACAGCAAAAAAGTATATACTATGTGCTTTTGATTAAAATACCAATATTTTCATTGTTTTCTGTTACCACGGAACTAAACTATCATATCAACTCCGGGTCAAAATCTATGCATTTTAACAGAAAAAATATTAAAATTAAATTAAAATAGTTAAATTTTATCAAAATTTCAACAAGAAATATGTAAACAAAACAAAATAGGAGAGTGATGATGATTTCATTACAGAATATTCCTTATTTGCATCCATATAATTACAAACAACAAAAATTAATTATTTCTTTTGTACATATTTATATTTACATTGAGGCATTTTCATCAAAAACGTACTAAAAATAATTATAGAAAAACAATTAACGAATAATTTATTCTTACTGCTAACAACACCTGAGAAGGGTTTATTTGTTAATATACACAGTAAATATTTTTTGAATATGATTTTCTTAATAATTACAATAAGATCAAACAGAAATTAACAACTTTTTGTCAATACGGCTATATATTTTTTTCGTTTCAAATGTTTTATTATACGGTGGTTGACAATACAATGGAAACATTTTTCGAAATATTAAAAAAATATGCAAAATCCTAATACATTTGTATATACTTATATTTACATAAACTAGCAACAAACTTAAGAACGCATTTAATTAAAATCTGATAATAAAAATCAAAATAAAAAGTATTGACAAAACAATAAATAAGTAATAAAGAAGACTAAATCAAAAAAATATTAAGAAAATCGATGTAAAAGGCATCATGTTTTACAGTTATTTCAATATTNNTTATTTCAATATTTGTTTTATTCTGATAATTATTCATAACATCTTTTTGTAATCTTTACGTATAATAAAAATTAATTATAATCCATGCAAATATTTAACGAAAATGGCTAAAATCAAAATTTCTGAAGATTTAGAAATTAAAATTATAAAAGATTCTGTGATAAATATTCAATTAATAAGTCAACAGTTTCGAAAATTATAAAAAAATTTTATGAGACAGGTACTGTGAAAACTCAACATTTTGGAGGAAGATCTCGTAAAACTATACAAAGACAGGATAATCTGATAGCAAAAGAGTTAAGGAAATGCCCAAAAATTACTCCTCGGGAGGTAGTCAATAATCTAAAATTGGAAATTAGTACTCGAACAGTTAGCCGCAGGGCAAATGAGGCTGTTATCGTCCTGTGAAAAAAACCTCTTATTTCTAAAAAGAATCGCTCAGCTCGAATTCAATTTGCCAGAGATCATTTAAATTGGACAAGACAGACATGGAATACTGTCCTATTTTCGGATGAGTCCAAATTTAATTTAAGAGGCAGCGATGGGAGAACATTTGTAAGACGACCAAAGGGAAAGAGATTGGACCCAAAATATACTAACAAGACAGTTAAGTTTGGTGGTGGCAATATTATGGTCTGGG